>JALPQI010008294.1:0-47232 GCA_025490895.1 Thaumatotibia leucotreta
AGAATTATTATAAACAATAATAAAAACAATAAACAAAATAAACAACCTTGGATAGACAAACAGCTGTACGCTATGTTATTACGTAGAAATTATTTATTTAGAGTATGGAGATCACAGCCCAAGAATATGAACAAAAGATTAGAGTATACTAAGTTTCGAAATAAGGTCAATAAACTAGTTATTGAGGCAAAAAACAAATATAGACAATCAGAAATACATAAATGTAATGGAGATTTAGAAAAATATGGGCTAACATTAATTCATGGCTGGGCAGAAGTAAAAATAGTTTGGACGATATAATATTAAGATATTTAGGAAAAACAGAAAGCATGAGTCAGATTTGTACTAATTTCACGCATACGTTCACACAGGAAATAAGGGAAATTAAACATGTTTGTAATGTACGTTTTTTAGATAGACAGCAATATGTGAAGCCATGTGAAGTGAGCTTTAGATATAGGTCAGTTACTGCTGACGACGTTAAAAAAATAATTAATCTGCTGTCAAGTGAAAAAGCGCCTGGACTAGATGGCATTCGGGTAAAAGATCTTAAATATCTCAGTAATTGGGTATGCCCTATTATAGCTAAGTTAAGTAACGCCTGCTTCTCTTGTGGTGTCTATCCTGACCTGTTAAAAAGTGCAATCATACGGCCGATATATAAGTCTGGGAATCATCTGGAATACACAAACTATAGACCTATTGCTATCCTGTCTGCGATAGATAAAATAGTGGAAAAAGTTATCGTCGGTCAAATAAGTCAATTTTTAGAGCGTCATAATATACTCTCAGAATCGCAGCACGGGTTCCGTAAAGGACGCAGTACTGTCTCGGCTCTAACGGGGTTTGCGGACTATGTAAACAATTGTTTAGATACGGGTCAGCAGCTAATAGCGTTATTTATAGACTATAAAAAGGCCTTCGATACCTTGGACCACAATATCTTACTGCAGGCGATGGATGAATGCGGAATCCAGGGTCCTATTAATAATTGGTTCAAAAGTTTTCTGTCGGGCAGGAAAATTCGTACGAGCGTTGCAGGGGCGACGGGCGGAGACGCTACAGTTGAGCTTGGGGTACCGACCGGGTCCGTGTATGGGCCAATGGGATATGTGATGCATGTCAACAGCGTCGCAAACGTTGTCAAATGGTGCAGGGTGTTCATGTATGCCGATGACATGTGTCTAGTTTGTGCCGCAAAAGATATAACGGAGATTCAAAAATACATACAAGAGGATTTCGAGAGTATCACAAAGTGGGCACATGACAACGGAATAATCATAAATTTTGAAAAAACAAAATGCATGCACATTCACTCGCCGTATAATCAGGTTGCAAAAAAGACTTCTAAGGACAGCTTGCATATAATAAGGCATATTTATGCTTGCCTACATGAAAATAAAGATAACTGTATTTGTGCTGAACTGACATATGTAGAAACTTACAAATACCTGGGTTTAACTATTGACAGACATTTCAACTGGAAACCGCATATTCAAGAATTCTGTAATAAGTTAAGATCAGTGTTATGCAAATTTTATCAATTAAGTAGAATATTAAATAGAAAAACACTTACAGTTGTGTACTATGCCCTTGCTGACTCCCTTATTAGCTATGGACTAGTTGTTTATGGAAGAACTTTTATAACATATATTAGAGATGTAAGAAATTTACAATTAAGGCTAATTAAATTCTTAGTGACTAAAAAAGTTAAGAATGACTGTAAAAAGGACTATGATAAACTATTTCCGCTGTGTAAGATTTTACCTGTAGATAAGAAAGTCACATACCTAATAGGCTTAGAGCATTATTATAATGAAAAGTACAAATCAATAATTAGCAATAAATATAATACTCGGAGTGCAAGTGAGAAAAAACTACTTCAACCTAAAATGAACAACTACTATGGCAAGAGAACCTCCAAATACCTAGTACCTAAAATATTAAATAAAATAAGTATATTAAGAGAAAATCCTAAGTTAAGTAAGTCAATGATTAAGAGTAGGTTAAAGTCACATCTTCTCGAAGATTAAATTAATATGTTTTTATGCTTATGCTGATGTGTGTGAATATACCAATACACTGTACTATCTCATAAAAAAAGTGTAAGATTTACTACTAAGAACAACTGTAAGATTGTATGTAATAATAATTTAATGTAGAATAAGTATATAAAACGAGCGTATCTCGCCATCAAACGTTGCAGTTTGGCGAGAATATAATGTTTAGTTGTTAAGTTAAAAATATCAGTCTATAAATAAATTAAAAAAAAAAAAAAAATTATACAGGGTGGAACGGAACGACGATCTATCCCGCTACCGACCGAGTCTACCAACTATTACGATGAATTTTCAGCACAGTACCAACATCGAAATATTAAAAAAAAACCGGCCAAGTGCGAGTCGGACTCGCGCGCGAAGGGTTCCGTACCATTATCAATTTATTATTTAAAAAATACAGTTAAATCAACCTAGCTCAAAAACTATAGGAGATAATTTAATCAAACCAAAAATCGTTGATAGAGTTTATTAATGTGCTTAACATATATTTTTTTTAGAATTTTATATCACGTAGTTTAAAAAATAGAGGGGGGGGGACACATTTTTCAGACTTTGAGAGCTGGTATCTCGAAAACGATTTGCTTAAATAAAGATAAGATTTATAAACCTACATATCATTTTCAAAGACCTTTCTAATAATACCCCACACGCTTATATACAACTACATTTTTTTTTCTATCCCTCAGTTATATGTATGGAAGGCCCCCACCCCAATGGTTTTTTTACAATTTAGTATCATAATCCTGTAGCGGTTCATACAACACATATCCTTACCAAATTTCGTTACTGTAGCATTCATAGTTTCCGAGTAAATCAGCTGTGACAGACGGACAGACGGACAGACGGACATGACGAATCTATAAGGGTTCCGTCTTGCCATTTTGGCTACGGAACCCTAAAAATATTAACTCCTCATACAAAGTGACTGATTAGTTAGAGCTCAAAAGTATGGAAAAGTACATTTTCCATGTACGTTTTTGATGTTGGTCCCTTACTGAAAGTTCATCGTAATGGTTGGTAGAGTCGGTCGGTAGCGGGAAAGATCGTCGTTCCGTTCCATCCTGTATATACAGATAAATCGACCCAGTAAATTTACTCCAACTTCGTAGGCAGGGTCACTACCGACTATGCGATACAAAATAATATAATTATGTAATTCAATAATAATTTCATATCTTCTACTTGGAAAGTTTAATTTTTTTACCTAGTTAGGCGGGTCGAATGTTGCCGTTCTGTCCCTAGGGTCAAAGGTAATTTTTATTGAGACTTCGGTTTTTAACTTTTCTTAAAGTCGAAATAAAGTACAGCTTAACTGGCCCTGGAATTATTCGAGATACCTCAGGTGCAATGGGTCACTTTCGACAGTTTCGACATGTGGTTTATGTGACGAAGGTAGACAACTAAGCTCTCAGCCCACCTGATGGAAAGCGGGAACTGAGGCCCATGGACATAGTGACCAAAAAATCGCCTATGCTCTGCCTACCCTGAGGACTTAGAGGCAATCCCTCTATGCCAGTAATTACACCGGCTATCTTACCCCCAAATCGACACACAGTAATAACTATATACCCGTTACCGGGTAAGACGGTGGTAGCTATCCGGGCGGACCCTGCACGAGGTCTTACCACTAACAAAAACAGCAAAAACAGCAACAACACAACAACAACAACAATAACAATCTACTATTACCTACACTGTTACTTTGTATAAATTTTGCTAACGGATCCTTAAAGCTAAGAAATATTTACAGCATACAAACATCTGTTAATTGTTTGCTTTTAATTAAGTCGCTGTGTATGCATACTTGAGATACTTAATTACTCGTATCTTTATCAGTATTATCATACTTAGGTACTTATAAACATAAATCTTTACTGGGAATACTCTTAAGGCTCTTAAGTCAGTAAAGGGTCACTAGATATGTTTATAGCAGTAAACAGACAAAAATGAAACAAAGATAATAATATGGCCTATCTATCACTTTCACATTACATCATCAGCCTATCTCAGTCCACTGCTGGACGTAGGCCTCTCCTATTAAATATGCGAATAGACACATAAGAAGGTAAATGCCCATAATCGCCGCTGGGCAAGGGGATTGGAGATCGCAGTAATGTGTCCACTATGACTACACTGATGTCCATCATCAATCTTCTATCAAAGAACGGCCACTGATACTTAAATATAAAAAAGAAGCGAAGATGAATGTTCACCAAGAACTACAAAAGGAACAAAAAGAAACTCTAGTTTCTCCAATATGTACGCGACAGGGAATAGACGCCGCCGACGCTGACAAATCATCAAAGGAAAGTAAACCAATCCCTTAGTCGACTCTTACGACACCCGCGGGAAGAGACACTTCTTTAAATCATGTTAATTCCATATTAGATGATGTCTAGGAAAAAACATTATTTCACACCACCTATTAAAATACGTATTTTCTTCCCTGCTAGGAGGGAACGAATTTGCACTTTTCTGTTCAAGTATTTTCTATTGTAAGCCTAACTGGCACTATATTGGCACAACAAAGTGGCTCCTCACCACCTGATCGTAAGTGAAAAGTGGAGCCAAAACCGCGGTGGCAACGAATAGGAGACCAGCAAAGTGCTGTAAGTGTAAAGTAGTTGCTGCTAGCGTGATGGGCCTAAGAACACACGACCGCTTAAATGGTTATTACAAGGGTTAAAAAGCGCACTGTCTGTTATGCATTGTAATAACAAACATTGCACTGCTTTCAACGTAAGCAGCCGCGCAAATAAACACAGGCTTGATTTTCTAGTTGCTGTTTGATATAGGGATACAAGTAAAAACAAGAAATACAATTACAAATCATTTATTCATGGCAAATATAACAACAAACATGACAAAACGAAACAATACAGAATTCAGCATTTAATATACCCCGAAATGGACTCGCCTCAGCATAATGAAATGAATACGATTGGGAATGGCGAAAATTTTATGATATCGTATCTGAATAGTTTCTGGAAGATTCATATTACATTTCAAAAGTTTGAAACACAAAAATGTATAATATACTCAAGGCTACATTGAACTATTGATGAGAAAAGGTTTATTTTTATTTTACCTACGTATTAATCTAACACATTTATCATTTATTCTAAAATTAGCTTAAAAACCTCTTTTTGTATTAAATTAAAGGTATGGTCATGATTTTGATTCCTCTCAGTTGCTTTAAGGTTGGGTGGAAGACATTTCTAACGATAAGTCCGGCTTTGTACAAGTGACTTTGTATTACTGTTTTATTTTGAAATGTAACTTGTGTGCAATTAATTGTTTTAAAGTAAAGTATAAAATATCAACAGTTAGTATAGGTACTAATTACTGTTATTACTTGTACAAACAAATGAATATTTATATTGATTTAAACTTTCACGATTATCACTCATTTTTTAAAGACAAACGGGTCTTAATCGGCAGACAGTCTGTCTGCGACCACGGGTGTAACGTCATGCCCGAAACGTCAGGATATAATTAAACGTAAGTTTACGCAATTAAGACCCGTTTGTCTTTAAAATATGAATGCATATTTTTTGTAAGAACTGCTTTCTGTATATATACCTACAGGTTGATTCTGAAGTCTGGACCAGCACCAACCTAATACCATTTTTTCACGCACCTACAAAATGTTGGTTGCTGAAACGATGTCAAAAAACAATGAGATTTTATAATTAAAATAAATCTCATTGCAAACTAAATCACTGGAATCTAATTCATCTTACTAATTCTGCAGTAAGTAGTTAATATTGATTGATGCGTCTAAATCACCCTGTATGGTAACGTGGTATAACGTAGCGTTAAGTAATATTAACGGCTGCTGCCGCAGAATGCAGGTGAACGCTTATGGCCTTGAATTTATAACGCGTTATTCAAGCTTAAATTAGCTGTAGGTATTTATTATTATGTATATTATGTAGCTGAAGAACCATTGGGCAGACCACATGGAGCCGATGGACGATGGGGTCAAAAAGTGCTCTAATGGAGACGCTGGATCAGTTCGCTTCCCACCGGTGTATGTGGAGGTCCAAAGGGGAGGCCTATATTCAGCAGTCCTACGGTTGAAATGATGATAATAATGATTATTCTTATTTTGTTACATACGAGGAAATAACTTTTCTCAAACTTGCTACGGAATGTTGATGTTACTTACTTTAATGCCCGGAAATACTATGTATCCGGTGTCATGTGCTATGATGATATGTAAAGAGATTTCATGTATTTATTTCACACCTAGGACTGCAAACAGACTGTCTTTTGTTTTCAAACGTCAAATTGTGACACTAGGTCTTGACATTCAGCCACAGAAGAAAAAAAAACCTTAGAGCTGATGTCTATACCAACAGTAATAGTAAAAGAATACCTCAAACAGATTTAAAAAAAAGTTAGGCACGAATTTTTTTTAATGTTTAATGATACTGTACTATTGGTATATTTACAAATGAAACAGTATTGCAGTATGTTTCGGCGAAATCAGATCGTTTTATTTCATGGCAAGTTTGAGAAAAGCACTATACAAATCTCGGCGAGAAACAGGGTTACAGGCTGCGTATCCCTATCTGGCCTCAGTTCCTTCGGCCAGATATACACTTGGCCTGTAACCCTTCGTTTCCCGTCCTCTATAGTAATGTACTAATACATTTTTGTGTTACGAAGTATGTGTAACAACTTTTGAGAGTTAAAAAGGGCAACAAATTCAAATTTTCTGTTAATGATCCATGGAAAATGCTTACTTTTTTTTAAATTTCTATTCCCCATACAGTCCAATTCGTCTGTGGAAATCGTAAATTACAAGAAAATATTCACGTGACGAAAAAATGCTTAGTCATAATGAACACAGCAGAATATTGAATAACCTGAAAACTAGCAGCCAAGAGTCAAGCTGTTAATATGTAATGACATGGGACTTGCTAAACATGTAGGCTAACGCTCTGTCAATTCCCAGTGGCATGTTTGAGAACCATAGATCACTTGTCTTGAACACTAACCCCCTTATTCATAAACGTTTTTTAACTTAACAAGCCGCTAATAATTGTTTGTCCCTTTCGGTCCTAACAATGTGTCCATAAGAGCAAAAGGGACAATAAATTATTAGCGGCTTGTTAAGTTAACAAACGTTTATGAATAAGGGGGTAAGGTAAGGCTATGACCTACGTAGGCGACGCAAAGCGACGTGATTTGCGATGCGATTCGATGCGACGAAGTCGCGAATGTATGCGATGCGATGGTCTTGTCCTACGTGCACGCGTAAAGTCCTATCGATCGGACATTTTCAATAAACAAAATAACACACTATTCGCCCGTCGCGTCTCGATCGCTCGAAAATATTTATTTATTTAAATTTTATTGCACAGTAAAAAATACAGATACAACAGGCGGACTTAATGCCAAAAGGCATTCTCTACCAGTCAACCTACAGGCCAAACAGATAAACATTAATGGTGCGGGATGTGAAGAGTTCATACTTAAATACACTATCAAAATATGAGTACTTGCTAATAATAATATAGTATCAATAGATATGCAATATATAGATGATAAAGCTATAAATATCAAAAAATGTAATAATATAATATTATAATAATAAATATCAAACAAACTGATCGCGTTCGCATCGCGTGGCGTCGCGTCGCCCGTGTGGTGCGCAGGGATTGGTCACGTAGGACACTTGTATTAGTTGGCGGCTGTTTGATTTTTTCGCGTCGCATCGCGTCGCTTAGCATTCGCAAGGGAATCGCTCACCTAGGACACCGCGTAAATGGTATGGGTAAACGATTAACGTTGGGGCCGAGCCATGCCGAATGCGTACGCAGCACAGTTTGTAAATGTCATAGTAGATAGCACACCATTCGCTGGACACGCGCGCGTGCACGCCACGCAAACGGTGTGCCATCTAATATGACATTTATATACGCTACAAAGCGTACGCCACGCACACTCGGACGCGCACGTGCGTCACAGGCATGCGATGTGGCTTAGCTTTTAGTACTAATTTATTACATATAATGTGTAATAATCGATATAATATTTTTTGATAAGCATTGAAATACATTTTTGAAATATATTGTATGCGTAAAGTATCTTACAATGATGAATTACTAAAAACTATAAGATGTGATGAAAATGTTATGAGAATTAGGGGAGTTCTCCGTGGGAGGTCCATTTTCGCTACAAAGCGGAAAAATCACAGGATCGTCCGCAATGAAAGTGTTAATGCACATTGTCATTGCTACTTTAACAAAGCATAGATAAACTGATTCGATACAAGGAACCTGAGCAGGCTCAGCCAAGGTGCCATTCTGAAATACTACCTACGTTAAGCGATACGTAATAAATATATGAGAATGACAGATTCGAACAAAAAATCACGTGACACGTTGTTATGGTCACGTGACTTGTCCCTTATCGTATACGATTGCAGAATGCCATCTTTGCTAGGTCTGCAATTTAATTTAACGTAGGTAATATAATCTATAATTAATATTGGATGTCATGTACCAACAAAAAATAGACAAGATCACCAAAGCCCAAGGTGGGAATCAAACCTTTTTTAACCATTAATTAGTGTGACTATTTGGAAAAAAATTAAAACACAAATCAAAATATTTTGTGAAAAAAAAAATATTATTTGAGTTTCACAAAAAACTTCAGTACTATAATTTGTTAGCAGTTTTTCTAAGCATACTGAAGCTGTGGGAGATAATCTATGTTCAAAACTAAGCTAACAAACTGGCGACGTCTATGGCCTTTGCCCTACTTACGAATATTCTCATTGCTAAACGATGTTATGCAAAGAACCAGACTATCCTTGTCACTTCAGTGAAAACGTAATTGGTGTGAGAGAGACATTAGCTCGATGTATCTGATTTTCAATATTTGCTGTAGATGAATTTGTATCGCTGACCACATCTGGCTTTGAATTTTTATTGATTTTCCCGGCAAGAAACTCGGAGGGTTTTTTTTTCATAACCATAAAATAATACGTCTTACAAAGCTAACTTACATAAAATAAGGTTTTTTTTAACTTGTTAACATAAACATAAGGAGAAATCCACCACTCCTTCCGACTGCTATGTAGGTACCCATAGTATAATGTGAAGTACAAAATTATTACGGAGTATTAATATTAGGTACCGTAAAACCACTAACTATAGTCCAAACGCTCCTAGTGGCTCAAAACTTAATCAAATATCCTCCATTAGGTGTAATTGTTATATTAATCGTGCTATTCATAGGCTCTCCATTAATAATAAAAAAACTTGGACAAAGCTAAAAAGATGATTGGGACCGATGCTTATTTAGGAGTTGAAATTAAGACCATAGTTAGTACCATAGGTAGTATTGGACCATAGTCAGGTGGTTTCACGGTACTTATTATGGGGGTCCGTTGGCTCGTTGGGTCGACGACATTCGTAAGATTGCGGGACACTTCTGGGTTAGATTGGCTCAGGACCGAGATGAGTGGCGTACTTGAAAACTGGAATCCGATCTGATTACTTTCCGATTACTTTTAATATAAATAATAAATATCTTGGGATATCTTACACAAATCGACTTAGTCTCACGGTAGGTAAGCTCAATTAAGGCTTGTGATGTGGGTACCAAGCGACGATATATTATTATGTATACTCGAATAATAGATATATACATATAGGTACGTAAATACTTAGACAGCCACGACCAAGGAACAAATATTTGTGATAAATAAATACACAAATAATGCCCTCGCCGGGATTCGAAGATAGAAGAGAGGCCTATGCTCAGTGGGCGATAAATGGTTGAAATGACGATGATGATGATTATAAATGAATATCAAATGTCAAGTAATACTAGACCTATTTCGCGTCCTACTTTTTTTTAGATGAAGGAATATGTCCTGCCTACTGAATCGCTCATTCGGGTCACGTATTTGGACACGCACGGTTAGAATTTTGAAATTTTTTC
This sequence comes from Thaumatotibia leucotreta, assembly GCA_025490895.1. Classification (NCBI taxonomy): domain Eukaryota; kingdom Metazoa; phylum Arthropoda; class Insecta; order Lepidoptera; family Tortricidae; genus Thaumatotibia; species Thaumatotibia leucotreta. The sequence continues at coordinate 10,023 of JALPQI010008294.1, forward strand.
CCCTAGCATTCGAAACAGTTTATTCGCGCAGTTTGTTTGACAAATCTTCAGTACGGTTAGTTTCATGTAATGTTCTAGATTATTTAGGTACATAAAAATAAGTGGCTTAAGGGTGTAGTACCTTCGAAACATTAACCCTTAACCACCTACGTGCGGTCTCACAGACACTGGATTATTCAAAATTGACAATAACTGAACGCCAGTACATCGCTCATGCCTCTGTGACCTTGTACCTTTGCACAGCACCTCCGCAGTGCTGGACATGCTGTCGACTCGTTCAGACGTGCACTCATTTGGATTTTGTGAGTAATAAAGTAGCATCGGCGGTCCGTGAGACCGCATGTAGGTGGTTACGATACATTTTGTAGGTGTCTCAGTGACCGCACGTAGGTGGTTGTGTTAATTAAATTTTGAACACAGTTTTGAAAAAAGGTTCAAATGTATGAAGAAACTGGCCGAAAAGTTAGTGAAACCCTATTTAGAGCGTCGTGCAAATAATCAGCGTCTTCCACGGGACTAGAAACTTCTATTGAACGTGAATGTTCGAACAAATTGTGTGTCGACGGCAGACAAAAATGGTTATTTCTAAAGCATGTAATTTTACAAAAATATCTTATTTGTAACCAAATTAGATAGTTTAATAGCATGTTTGATTGCTCAAAATTTTTTTATAATGAAAAGCTATATATTATGTTTTTTAATTTTGTAATCTCATACCCTGAAGGATACTAAGTTTTGTAATCGAAAATACAACATGTTAATAAATATGTTAAGTTTGAAATACAAAATGTTGATTATTTTTGTATTCTTGTTGGTTAATAAATGCCTGAAACTATTTAAAGTATATTTAATATATTTAAACCCTGAACCCTGACTGAAGGTCACGTCAAAGTAAATAAATCAGGTCCCATAAGAAGAAGCGGTCTCCAGGACCGCAGGTAGGTGGTTGTGTGATACAAACAGGACGTAGGTAGTCAAGGGTTAAGTACAGATATCGCTAGTGATTAGTTTCACAATACCATTGACTAAATGCGCTGTGATCGACGGAAAGTTGTCTGGTGTGATTGGAAGCACGTTGGACCGGCAATCCAGAGGAAGCGGGTTCGAATCCCGTGACAACCGTCTTTCGTCGCAGTTGATTTTTTCTATGGTAAGCACATCTGTTACGATATTGTGGAATTACATAAAAATAGTCTAATCTTTTTTTCGTATAGTCTCGAGCTATTGGAACTATCGGAACCTAGTTAATAAGTAGGTAGGAACAAACTCGTTTTGTTCAAAATTAACCAAATAAACATATTGCTAAACAAGATGAATACAGACAAAAAATTATAAGTATAATAATCGCGTAAGTTTACGCGATTGAGACCCGTTTGTGTTTAAAATATGAGTGATAATCGTGAAAGCTTAAATCAATATAAGAATTTATTCCCCTTCGGCCACTTAGGTAACTGGACTTTCGTAACTTGGTTTCGGTCATAGATTCTTTTCACTTCTCCGTAAATTGCAACTTTGTTTTCCTCGTACGCAACTGGTTTTACTATGATTGCCAATCCTTCTTACCCGAAACTAGTTACAGAAAAGTAAAATAAATCTAGGTTACGAAACCTCAGTTACGTAGATGGCCATAGGAATTTAATCAATATTATAATATCGTACTCAACTAAGAAATATACATTTACGACATCGACCACAAAAAGTTCCCAAAGTTTCTAAACAGTTTGAACCACAAAACGGTACTACTAAATCTCCCCCACAGCGTATGCAAATATCTATTTACAAGCAAAAACCATCGAGCTTTATATCCTTATAAACTTAATTCACAGATCGCGTGCTTGTCAATGACAGTTGTATCGAAGATTAGGAATCAGCTGTCACGCAAAACTAAACCCTATTTTCTTGAAAATATACATTCTTCCGCAATCTTCTTCCGTGTTTGCGGTTGAAGTGGCTCCAATACAGAGTCAGGATTTTGCTATCAGTATAAAATGGTATAAGTTACATTTAAATTGTATGAGACTTGTACCCTTTTTGAATTGGGTAGCAGAAATATTGTGAGCGTGACATGTATGACACTTCTTTGACACGCGAGACGCGAAGGAAATGCCTCAAAAGCCTTATATATCTGCGACGTTTATTGAAAACTGTGATTGATTTTCTTTTCCGGTTCCAGTTTGTTATTTTTTGTTATATGATTGGACAATTCACACTATAATATAGATTTATTCATTGGACCATGGACCTAAAGTAACACAGTATTCAATGCAATAAGTTTAGTTTGGGAGTACATCTCATTGCCAGTTTTTATAGGTACCTAAATTGAATTACCACCTGAAAATTGCCTTAGTAGGGTTCAAAATTATTTGTACAACGTACTCTACAGCAATAGTTTCAATGCTACCTTTGCAAGTAGGTACGCTCCAGCGTGCAATTTCTCTAATAAAACAATAAGTTCAGAGCACGAAGCAAAGATTGTATGCGGGTAGTTTGAATTCGTGTTTTGTTGCTAGAATTGCAAGGTTCCACAATTTAATTAATTTTACTTTACACTTGTATGCATAATGCTGACTACTCATACCACTCAAAGCTTGTCCTAATTTTCAGTTTATATTATGCACCTTATATTATGGAAAATTTAGGGTGGTGACAATAGTACATCGTGTATCAAAGGCGGAGGGCTTTTAATGACTCGAGTTAGTATTCCGCTTACCGACCGTGATGCATACAATGTTTTTCATCACATTTGTAAACAAAAAAAAGTTTTAAGACAAAATCCTATTAAATTACGTACTGACATTTGTTTTACTGCCTAGGGAATTTCACTTCTATATTACTCCCGTATGCCGTGTGGTAACGGCAGTAAAAAAATACATTTGTCACCACCCCAACTCCTCCTGCGGGTGTCGTAAGAGTCGACTAAGGGTTTGAAGTGTCACTGACCATTATTTAATAAAAGATTGATGATGGGCAGCAGCGTCATCATAGTGGACAGTGTGATATGTGTTGTGATATTACTATGCATAGATGCAAGCAATGGCGCGCTTAGACAGCAAGTGTGCTAAAAAATGTATTTGTACTGCAGCATGCAGCTAAAGATATACTTTAGAAATATTCCAGTCAGAATATTCTCCGTAAACTTAGTTACTCAAACAAAACATTGAATAATCTAAGTTAAATAATCGCAAAACACTTTTATTGAGAGAAAACTTACATTATCATGTCGTCTAGCTGAGTTCAATACCCTTGTGAATAAACCGTCTGCGTCTTGTGTTACTAAAGTCTGTGGAAAGTAAAGGCATGTACCAGCAAGGCACGTCCATATATCTTACACGCCTTCACTTATCAAACAAACTGTAATAAAATTTAAATCTAGTTACCTTACAGCGGAAAAATTGAATACGTTCATTGCACATCTACATGAGATTTTCATATTGCAAGCTTTCACTTTTATTATGCTAGCTAGTGCAATTTTGCACCTGCAAAGTTTGTTTTAGGGTCATAAAAAATTCTCGTCACAAATATAGCTGCAATCCGTTAAAAGATACATTCAGTACAGCTACCGCGAACACCGAAGTTTGTGAATTTCGGGGATTTGTCTCCGTCACTCCAATGAAGGCGTCATTAGAGGGACAGATAAAAATCCCCGAAAGCGAACTTCGGTGATTGTGGGAGCAGGCCTGTATTCTGAATAGCAAGAATGAGATATTTCATTCCGGTTGAAATGTTTTTTCTCCTGCTTCTTCCTATCAGGATCAGGATACAATTTTACTGGGTATCTTAAAATGGATTACCAGTATTTCACTCTGCAGCGCTTACTTTTTCCAATAGGCGATTTGCGTGACAGAATGCCGCCGCAAGATAGACTCCCCGTCTCTTACTAACTAAATAAATAAAAGAGGGACGGATAGTGAATGCTGCCGCGAGATACTGTCGATTAAATCATGTTGAACTTTTAAATTAAAAGATTCGAGCGAAGTGTACATAAAAAAACAAACTACATAACAACCAACAGCAAAGCTTGGTAAAAACATGACGGGTCTAAGATCAACCAAAGTTCAAGTAGACCCATCGCATCCGAGAGATCTTTGACTTGAAGATTCCTTTTCACTTGATCTATACCTTAGCATTTCTCAGAAAGTTTGTACATTTGCATCATGTCTTCGATATTATAAAAATGGGTAGCCTGTGAGAGTCAATGATGCTGAGCAAGATCCACTACAATGAGGGTTTTCTCGAAAACGTATGCCACTAGTTGGCGCCACTTAGCCGCAAGGTCCCCCTAAGAAACACAATTATCCAGCTCCAAAGAAAAAATAACTAGAAGGGATTTTTATTTGTTTCTTTTATTTTTATAACTCATACAAAACATTTAAACACAAAACTATAGGTGCTCTGAGAATTTAGACAAGTTTCTGGACCTGACGCCTCAGTGCTGCCGCCCTGGTGAACGTCGTTTCAGAAAACCCTCATTCCCAAAGCGTCTCAAAATGTTTGTAATAAACGTTGCGTCTTCGTTAATAAGAATGTATAGGGATAACAACAAGAAAGGAAAATTCCATACGAACTTCTTGGGATATTTTGGAAAATGTGTGGAAATTCTTTAGCATATTTATTCTACCAGCCAACCATTTTTTATCAAAATTGAAGGCGTGATCCAAATGTACAGTCGAGGAATTTAATTTCCTACCCATTTCGTACCTTGTCACAGTGGCAATCAACATGAAAGCTGCTAGGACTGCCATGTTATAGCTACTATGACAAGGTACGAAATGGGTAGGAAATTAAATTCCTCGACAAAATTAACTCCTGAACCCACCATAAGATTAGACATTGCCATAGTAACATCGAAAGTGAAATTGTACCAAAGATGCTCCAATTTGTCATAGTGGGTGGTGGGTCAGGATTATAGAGTTAGGAAATAATTAAATAAAAAAATAAATTTTGATGAAAGTCATGGGTCAAGATTCAAGAATTTATCATCTATTGGTCTTTTGTTTCCAGCACATGCGTTGGTCACACACTCACACCCAGAGTTTAGAGTGCGAGGAACGACTGCTCGCGCGCTGCAGCAGGCCTCGGGTAAACTCGGCGATCTTCGTGTCTGCCGAACCCGCGGGCTTCGCTGGTTTCGACGCGAGTGAGTTTTTGAGGAGGCACGGCTCGCAGTCAAGATTGTGTCGGAAGGCTAGGTGGGTATTTTTGATTGACGTCTTTATGATCAGTTATGTATCCTCACCATGATCTGAGGGGGTAAGCTTGAAGGATGGGTTAAACACGCGCATTTTGAGAACGTGAGCGTGAGCGGCGCCTTGGAAGGGGATGCCCGTCTCTTTCTCTCATCGCATCCCGTAGCAGTATCATAGGTAGGCAAGTAACGGTTACGTAGCATTTGGGCCACCTTTTTCAAAGTATTTTTTATATGAATTCTACTCAGAATCGTAAGCTCTTTCGATACCTCGACCTAAGGCACTGGTCTCATCGCGGGTATCGTCGTGTCTCTTTTATTTACACGGGAGTGCGTATCTTTTGTTCGTGTTTATAGCCGATAATTCATAGCTTAGTAGCTCGCGGTGAGACCAGTGCCTTACGGGAAAAAAGTACCGACGATTTTTGGACTTTCGATTCGGTTACCGCCATATAAAATGTATGAAGAATTGGTAACGGAATGGAGAAAAAAACCTTGGACCTAAAAATTTCTCCTATCAGGATTGAAAAAATAGAAATCATAAAAAATACCTATGTTACAAAAATAAAACGGGGGGACAACTTTGAAAAATAGCACATTCTACGATATGTAAAAGCTGTCTGTCACTCTCGCAATCAATGATGGTCACGCTGCACTCTCAAAATGTAACAGAGTTTACTGTATCAACGGCGTAATTTACTTTCTGTCTATTCCACTCTTAATCGCGTACCGATATGAGTCAGCGGGATAAAGTAAGTTACGCCGTTACAGTTAAGCTCACGCTGCCAGCTCGGCATTGTAGTAAAACTCGTAATAGTATTCAAAGCTTTAACTAGAGCTACCTCTGCTAAAACCGTGTTTTTGCAGGTCCGCCGACAACATACCCCTAACATCAATGAGTGACTCATCAGAGCGTCTCTGCAAGGCCAAAGCGCCACGTGAAGAGACGATCAGCGAGGAGGCCAAATCCGACGACACGGGCAGCGTTGAGACCGTCAAACATTTCGGCCTGCCAATACTTTCGGTCTCCGGCCCTTCACCCCCTGACGAAGACTACGATCAGATAGATGAGTATCTGTAGCATTTTCATACCAGCTTCCAGCTCAAATATGTGCTGGAAAAGCTGAGGCCTCCTTGGCATAGCCCTACACAAAGTCCTTAAAGTGACAACTGCACTGGACTATAGACTCTTTCGTTTTTATTTTGTGATAGTGTCTGCCTTTAGACGTGACGGACTTCAGAATTTGCCGTGTCTTGTCGTGGGACCATAGTCTTTAGTATGGCGAGTGTTTCCAGTTTATATCCTGTGGTATTTTTCCCTACTCCCTTGTATTCATTACCTATCCAATGTGTGTTTATTGTAAGAATACGATTTTAATGTTCACTTTATAATAGACAAATTTGACTTACATTTTGTAATTTAAATAAAATTATCAGTGTGTTATTATCAAGCTATAAGGTAAATGGCGCAATGTAGAGGTAGTGCCTCGGGCAATACGAGCGCGATGCAAATATCCTTTTTGCAGTTAATTATTAAATCCCTCGAGTTTGTAAAATACGTCGAATACCCTATTTTATCTAGATAAGCAATGCACAATAATTACTATTAATATATTACTATTAACTAACAGTGCCACTCTAAATTTAATTGCATGTGAAAACATGCGTACATGTAATGATTTATAAGCAATTTAAGCATAAGTTGTGTACTGTAAATAGCTTAGAACTTTAGTGATTTTGTTAGATCACTGTAAAAAATGTAGTAATCGTATTAAAATCTGAAGCTTGCATCGTATTTACGAAATTTAAAATGTCTTTTTAGAAAATTAGGGATATAGACGACTTGAAGGTTGAACTTTGGTCCAAAGAAATGTATTATCTGCACATGACTGTGTTTTAGGAAGTAAGGGAAACTTTTTGAATATTGTAAGGAGAACGAGGTCGTTTGACCCCTGGAATGTGTATAAAATCCGAGTTGAGCGGTGTAAAGTTTAAGGTCGCGTTTCTATAACATTTTTGTCATAGCAGGGGTTGAGAAGTTTAGAATATAGGAAGATGTATTATGTTATCAAATGACATTGGCTTTCAGTCAATTAAATTTTTAATGAACATAAACTTTGGTTATTTGGTCTTGGTCAACTTTGTCCACACGAAGAAATGTAAAATGACTTAACTTAATATTAAAATGATATCGAATGATTTAAAGTGTATACTACAAGTTTACTAAATAGGTAATTGTTTTAAGTAAACAATCAATTTGCCAAAATGTTTTTGTTTGGTAGGCATTGCTACAAAAAAATTACATAGAAAAGTGTCAATGTCATTTGACAACATGTAGCTATGTCTAAAAAAATGGAATGTATTAGAAAAAAAGAAATGATGTAAAATATAATTACCTATCAAAAACAATTAAATATGTAATTTTTGATTCACTTCAGATAGTAAACAGTCTACATAAAATATATTTTTACAAGAAAATATAAAATGTACTTTTTCAAGATAGCAAAGAATTCGACATGTCAATTAATATTCTTTTAACAATCGCCTAGTAGTGAAATTATCAATTAATATTTAATGAAAAGAAAACACAGCGAGTAAATACATATATGTTATATAAATTATAAAACATTTAGAATTTAAAATCTTGAAGATATAGAAACGAAATACTGGTGTTAGGGACCAGGGGACAAGACATGTCAATGCTAGCCTTACGAATAAGCCATTTCCATTCAATGTACGTTTTACCTAAAATCCTGGGTGTTTTTAGATTTTTGATCAAAATTTCTTTCTCCCTGACATTTTTGGTTCATGCCAATCACAACTGTCTTTGTCGCACTAATAAAAAAGTGTTACAGAGAGAGCGAAAACAACGCTTACGCTAATGAGCGTTCACGATGAGCATCTTTGTAAGGCTTTGTAAGATATGGATTTTTTTTGACACAAAATAAAATATTTTTACCACCTGTAATAATCAGGGCTGGAGAAAAGTCTGACTACAGTTTCGATTACATTCGCATGTAGAATTTGGAATCTTGGGAATTGATTACTTCTAATCAAGATTCTCAATTCCATGTGCAAATGTAATCGACACTAGTAAGCAAATTATTTTTACGCAATTCTGATACTAGCTAATAAACCATAAATACAATAACTGTACTTAATTTCCTGTGGTTCTGAAAGATCGGAAAAAACGTCATTGTTGGCAATAATGTGACGCCCAACTTGTGACTTAATGAATTAATTGATTTCTTTAAATTCATTTCCGGTTCTGGGATATGATTTACATACATGCTTGGCAATTAATTTCTGGCATTTTATATTTCAAAAAATTAATCAATTGATTAATGTCATTTGACCATACTATTACTGCGTACAATGAGGATCCATCCGATCCCTGATGGTTACATACGCTGCCTTGTTTATTACTTATATATTTGCAGTCAGCGTCATTTCTTTAGCTTAAAATTGTATTCTGTCTAAAGCTCGAATTGTTTCTACCATTAACTGTGCTTTGGGAGAATTGAATTTTGAGATAGTATCTGAAGACACCCATCAACCTACTTTTAAGCTAAGACTATATTATTCCCTCCACTCGACTATTATAGAATTTATCCTCATTGTAGATAGATTGTGTGTCACTGATGTAGATTTATAAAATTGAGATGTAATTTTCGATTTACTTTCTGGCAGATAACGTCTCAAGAAATTGGAGCCTTAAGCCCCTTTAGAGCCGTGGCAAAATAACGAGTAGTAAGATTTTTTTAAATTTGATTAATACCGCTTGTTTCATATAACTCCCAAGTAGCATAGAGCTCCAATTGTTTGACTGTACAATTTTACATGCTTGAACAAGTATCAGTGAAATACAACATTAAAAACAAATTATATATGATCTAAATAATTTGTAACGCTCTATGAAGCCAAGTCTCTTTCCAGAAACGGATGTACAAACTTTATAGTCTTACCAGGCTATATTTATGGTTATAGGCTGTACAGTGTACGTGTACACGTACAGCCAATATCGAATATATGTATAGATGTGCATAGAATGCTAAATTTATGTATACGCAACACTTTTGCTATTACTAAAAGGTCGTATATACATATTCTTTCGCTTTTCTCGCATCCATATTTTTTACCTTGATCGTACCATGAAAATTGAAGCGGTTTTCGCTTTATCGTCACTCTTGCCTTTGTAAGAAGACCATAACAGATGAAGGGTCCACGGAAAAAAAACATGTCCAGTGCCTAAAAAAATCAGGGCATTTCACACCTTATTCTGTTAAGAGTAGAGTGGTTTTTTCTTCTGTAATTTCAAGTGACTAGACATGTTCTTTCAGTAGACCCTTCAGATCCAAATAATTTATCGATAAATTGTTTTTTTTTGCAGTGAAAAATATTCTTTCAAAATTGTATTTTATACAAAGTGTCAAAAGGTTTTGAATACAATTCCTTTCATTAAAATCGGTGTCGTTAGATATAGAGAAAGCACATAACTTAAGGATAAAAATATCCTGACTGCAAAGACTCCTTATAGATCTTATATTAGTCATAAAAGTTATTTAGCATTTCCATAAAGTAGAACATTTTGTTGAATTGGCTCAATTCGACTCGTTTTCATGGCTGCTCCTGACATTAGCCTTGTCACAGAAAAAATATTGTGTTATTATATGGCTCTGCCGCAGAGTTTAACGATTAAAAAGTGCTTATTGCTAGGCCTTTTTGAATTTTAAGGATTTGTTTGATTTAGACTTTTGTTAAGTTATTCCTGACGTAGTTTAAGCCATTATCCATCAATAACGTCACTTTTTGGCACATAATTTAAGATGACAGCAGTCAGGACTAACTTATTAAATGCCACTTACATCTTCCTGAATCAATCGTTGACAGGACCGCCATGATATGTTTGGCACGATTAGAAATGTCTCCATACGGCTTTTACGTGGCGTGTTGACGTTTCGATACAAAAAGGTGTAAAGGATTAGCACTTTGATGGTTCGACACTTTGTCGCCGCGAGATAAGACTTCCCATTTTTTGCTAACTGTATTGATGAAAGTGGGACGGATAATTTATCTCGCTGCAATATACTGTCCAAGTGTCCAATCATGTGCTAAGTGTTTTAACGACCGAACATTTTAGAGATCGACATTAGGTACCTAATGCAAATTTATTTTGAGATTTGGGGTCCATAGCATAATAAATTACATCTCGTATTACAAACGGAAGCCTTTTTTTAGTAAAAGATATAAAAAACAGACCTAGATTTGTAAAATAAGATGTAAAATTATGATTTGGTAAACTTTAAATGTATTTTAAAGACAAACGGGGGTTCTCTAAATCATCTCCGAAAATTGTTTGTACGAATATTACATCGCAACCAATTTTTCGCATAAAGTCATTTCGCCGAATGATCACGTTCCAATTGAATTTTATGAAATCGTTTCATTTCGCAACTAAATAGTTGGTAATTCAATCTTTGGGCTTGGTTTTTAATTGGAACTTTTTATAATACATATTTTTATGTAGTTTATGGTTTAGTTGGTATAATATACATTTAGTCAACTAATAATAAAAAAGTCGGTTCTGGCGCTTCGCCGGCCGCTGCCGCGGCACTCTCGCTTCGCTCGCTCGGCTCGCGCATTGTAAGGTCGCAGTTTCACCTAACACTCCTCCTCGCTTCGCTCGTCGTCGTACCTAACTGGACTCAGTGAAATGTTTTTTAACGGTATTCTTTGTTAGGCAAGTTCAGAAACACGGTTATGCTAAAAAGTTTCCACATATAGGTACGCAAAGGATGACGAAACGTTATTCGGCCTAGTGAAAGATTTGACAAACGATGAGTATGCTAAAAGCATTGTGTCATCACAATAATCGGTTTTATAATAATTCTGCCAAATGAAACGTTTTCATACAAAAATTTGCTAATAGTTGGTTGCCAAAGTGAACCATCGGCGAAATGTTGGTTGGGAAATGAAATTCGGGCAAAAAAAGTTCGGAGAAAAGGCAGAACCCCACAAACGGGTCTTAATCGCATAAATTTACGTTTGATTATATCCTGACGTTTTAGGCATGACGTTACACCCGTGGTCGCAGGCAGACTCACGCAGACTCACGCAGTACGTAAGTTGACGATTAAGACCCGATTGTCTTTAAAATATGAGTGATAATCGTGAAAGTTTAAATCAACATAACTTTAAATGTGTTGGCAATGTCATCAGCTGTCAAAATGTTGTAGTTATGAAATAAAAACAGTTGGCATCTAGGTAGGTACGAATTGTCTTGTGCCAATTTTGTTTTATTCTATCTTCGTTTGTTAAAAAACTGTAAGGTATGTCCAATTGTCCACACTAGTACGTTCTCATGTTCATTTTGCGTCATACAATTTGTAAACGTATAGTTCCATCTTCATTTGCGTACTGTCTCATGTGAATGGTTTTTTTCCCCCGCAACGACTTACGTTTTCAGTTTATTTTATTCCTGTCGATATGTTTCCGCGTGGTAACGGCAGTAGGCAGTAATTTTTCACCACCACAAATCAAAACTTACCCCCTTATTCATAAACGTTTGTTAACTTAACAAGCCGCTAATCATTGTTCATCCCTTTTGGTATTAACAATGTGTCCATAAGAGCAAAAGGGACAAACAATTATTAGTGATTATTAGTTAACTTAACAAACGTTTATGAATAAGGGGGTTAAACTTTAAACATATTTTTAGTTTTTTTTTTGGAGGAAATTTTTTTGGACATGATATCTTACTGTTGTGGGTTGTGGATGTATAAGATGGGTGTTAAATTAAAAAATATTCGAATTTTAAGAATTTTATAGACATAAGCAGATAAGAAACTGATTTGTAGATTGCTTATTCTTTAATGGACTTGGCGTGAAAGAGAGAAGAATATTTTAGTATGTATCGAGTAAATCACCATTTTCACGTTTTATTTCTTAGTGTAGCTTTTACAAGGATTATATACTTATTCGCTAAAATAGATTTATTAATGAAGTTGTACATATCTATAAAAAACCACTATAAATTATATTAATGCTCATAATTGTAATGTAAATTTATTAAATATACTGTAAAAATATTATTTACATCCTTACGTCTATTTACTATCACGATCCAATAAAGTATGAAATTCTTTCGCTGAGTTTTAATTATTAAAATTCCTTACACCATATGAAGGGTCCACGGAAAGAACATGTCTAGTCAATTCAAATTACAGAAGGAAAAACCACCTTACTTTTAACAGAATAAGGTATTCCATGATTTTTTTTATCACTGGACATGTTTTTTCCGCGGACCATTCATATCTACAATTATGTTTCTATTGCATGGGTATTTGCATTATCGATTATCATTTGCATGTGGAAAATGTGACTTATCTCGACGTTATCTACATATTTCTACATACAGTAAAATATTTTGTAGGACAGCTCAAATGGTTTTTTTTAGTTGTTTTTAGGGTTCTGTAACCAAAATGGCGAAAACGGAACCCTTATAGTTTCGCCATGTCCGTCTGTCCTTCTGTCCGTCTGTCCGTCTGTCCGTCCGTCCGCCTGTCCGTCTGTCCGCAGCATAGATCAGTGACCATTAATACTAGAAATCTGCAATTTGGTACAGATATACATAATTATCAATCATGCCAAAAAAGTGGTACAATAGAAACTAGAACTATTTTTTTTTTCGGGTACCTCCCCGTCCTCCCCAATTGGTGAAGCGGAGATGATTATTTGCTGTAATCCTATAGTGTGAGGTATCATTGAACAGGTCTCTGAAAAAAAATAACGGTCTTGAAACCCCCCCCCCTCTAACTTTTGATCCGTAAGTCCCACAAATATGGAAAAAAATCATGTATAGTGGGCTTATATTTAGAGTACTTTAAAATAAAACTATTTCGAAGATAATCGGCTAAGCTGTTTTTGAATAACAACGGAACCTGACACTGAGCATGGCCCGACACGCTCTTGGCCGGTTTTTTAAAGTAGTAACACTATTAATACAAAATTAAATATTACATATACACAAAATAAAAATACCGAAGTTTAATATTTAAATTTACTGGAGAATATTTTTTTACGTGATTTTATGATTCCTGTGAACATAAAGTTTGAATTTTAGGTTTAATTATCCAAGCCTCATCCCACTAGTGGAAGGTTTTTCGTGCGGTGTGACCATAAATTTTATTTATTATTTAGTGACCAAGGTTTTTTAAGACCATTAAATTGGTCTAAATACTAGAAAATATTATGAAACCCGAGGTTAAAATACACTCGCGGTCAATAATTAGGGCTCAGGTGGAAATTTTTGATTTCAATTTTTTTTTGTCTATGATACAAGTGGAACAGTTACCTACTAACAATAATTTATTGCAATTTCTCTGAATTTTTCACCTAATCCAGGAAACATGGAACTTTATCGTCCGATGACTCAATAGATGAATATAAAATATTACCATATATTATTACTCGTGTTTCTAAACGTTCTACATGTGTGTCCACAAATTAATCTAACGACAATGTTTAATGTTTTTTTCAATTCATTGATAAATTCTGGGAAATGCCAATAGTATAAATAGGTATTTTGAAAAAACATTTGTAATAATCATATTTTTATAATTTTCTATGAAAAAATCCGTTTGTTCCATATTAATTGATCGAGAGTATAAAATAAAAACATTTACTAAGAACGAAAATGCCGTAACTCTTAATTATATAAAACCGTACAGAGTTAACGAGGAGTTATGGTCCACAAATTATTCTCATTTCTCGTTTTTATTACGCGTTCATTAAGACTTTAACTGCGATTTAGATAAGGTTCGAGAAAAGAAAATGCAGGAATCCATTTCATAATTCTATTGAATTTCTTACCGGTTCTTCTCGGGTCAGTGGACCGCGAAAAACGAAATTCGTAAATTTCGAGGATTTGTCTCTCTCACTCTAATGACGCCTTCGTGTGAGTGACAGAGAAAAATCCTCGAAATTTACGTATTTCGATTTTCGTGGTAGTAGGCCAGTGGTGTAGGGTTAGACCCGGAAGCAGTTTTGATTTTATGTGTAACCGTACCACCAGTCGAAAGAGTTTGTTGCTATTCTAATTTGAATGAAGAATCCTTTGACTTTAATATTCCTTATTCTTACTTAGTTGTAGGTATAAGTTTTGCGTAGAAAATTCTCAAACAATCATCATCATAAGCCTATGATAGTCCAGTGCTGGACTGGCCTCTCCTATTAACTATGCGTATAGACGTAAATATTAGGAGGTACATAAATGCCCATAAGTGCCACGCTGGGCAAGCGGATTGGCGATCGCAGCAATGCGTCTACTATGATGCCGCTGCTGCCCATCATCAATCTTTTATCAAATAATGGTCAGTGACACTTCAATCCCTTAGTCGACTCTTACGACACCCGCAGAAGGAGTTGGGGTGTGTTGGTGACGGCAGCGGCAGTAAGAATACATTTCTCAAACAATACTGATAAATAAATATATATCGATTTAACATAAATCGGTACCTATAGTCCAACATCAGAGTGTACGGAAAACTGTTAGTGCTTATGATATTCAGACAAGTTTATGCTGTTAAGCCCCGTTTGTCGTTAAAATAATCGATTTTTCTTGTTTACACATAGAATTCTTCGCTTGCTCGGCTTTCAAGACTTTGCAGCCTTGCATATCAACCCTCCAAGCACATTTACTGTCGTAGCTACCCGTTTCTTTTCGATTATATTCATTAAAAAGAGACGTATAGCTTGTTGCTGTTAAACACGAAATATGCTAGCTAGACTGTTTACGGACAATTTTAGAAAATAAACTCATAACTAAACTTCATCAATAACATCAAAAATCGAAGCAATGAAAACGTGACGTCACAAAATTAATGAAAGTAATACGTATAGCAACTTAATTAAATACAAACTTTGTACCGATCGAAGTAGCTCGCAACTTTGTCGTTACTTCAGTTGTTATCACAAGCTAGCATGAGCAACTTGTGTCGATCGAATAACGTACATTCTATCCCTGTCGTTCACACTGATACCTACGCGAGTACGACCGGATGCCCATTTCTCAAAAGCTTGTAACTTGTATTACAAGTGGAAGTCTCTTCTTGACATTATTAATTAGATAAGGACTTCCGCTTGTATTACAAGTTACAAGCTTTCGAGAAATGGGCCTCGATGCATGGAATGAAATTTACGCAAAAGTGAACGTCTCTTGGCGGGTCGACGTCTCAGGGGCGAAAGTCCTTATCTAATTAACAGTGTTAAAAAGAAACTTCCACTTGTATTACAAGTTACAAGGAGAAATAGGTGCCTCGCGAGAAGGCTGAGTGTTGCTGTCAAAAACAAGATGCGTGTTTGACCTTTAGTGGCTTTCTGTTTTCAATTGTATTGAATGGAAAAAGACGGGTAGCCGCAAAAAAAAGGAAATGAATAATTGTCAGTTAAAGCATGACAATCGAAATTTTAGTTCAAATAGAATATATTTGTAATTTCATACGTGGGAGATATAAAGGTTAAATATAATTTGAGTAGTTACTAGACAGTGTATTCAAAAAGGCATGTCTGTAGCAGCGAGAAACTTTCATTTGTGTCGCGTGCCTTCACTTTCTAAACGAACTCTACATTATCATGCCGAATCTAATAGAATACCCGATTGAAGTAAAGGTTAAAGTAATTACTTAATTTTATAATATTTTCTTCGGTTACCGCGAGGATTACTCATGAAATAAAACTATGAAAACGGATACACTCGCGTATATTAATTAACTTTAACTTCATTCCGACGTTTCGAACACTTTACAGGGTTCGTGATCTGCGGGCGAATGTCCTAAGATATTTATTTATTATTAACATTTTTTCCACAGTTGGTATCATGATCATGACCACATAATCATTCTGTATAAGATAACCTATGAATCATAAAAAATCACCCTAATGTCTGGTTCACCAGCTTTAGAATCAAAGTACAGCAAAAGCCCGAATTGCCCCGCATTGCGCAGAAATGGCGGTTTTAATAACTGCTGTGCCGTAATTACTTCCGATCACGGGTTTTATCGTTTTAATACACGAAGTAACTTTTCCGCTAATACCACAGATTGTGTATACGGAGTTGTTATTGATTCACTGTAGTTTAATAATTGTCGTCATATAATTTATTTATTTGTTAGGCACACAAAAAAGTATGTACATTTAATGTATGTAGATGTCCTATTGTAATTTACTTTGTGCAATAACAAGCCATGTAGTTTTACAGCCACCTAGTTAAAAAAAACCATTTATATTATACCAAACTCTACAAATTTTAGTGTGACTTTACAGGTTGTCCCAAAACTATACGCACCTATAGATATAAGTAGTAATACACCTATAGGTAATAATTACGAGTAAGTTTAGTATCTAATTTAAATTTCAACGAGCAATGCATGTAAAAAAATAAAGCCATTTTTAGGGTTCCGTAGTAAACGAGGAACCCTTATAGTTTTGCCACGTCCGTCTGTCCGTCTGGCCGTCTGGCCGTCTGTCCGTCTGTCCGCAGCATAGCTCAGTGGCCGTTAGTACCTACTGGAACGATACACACAGTACACGTATACATATTAATCATGCCAACAAAGTGGTAGAATAAAACCTAGATTTTTTTTCGGATATCTCCCCAACCCAACTGATAAAGTGGGGATGATTTTTTCATTTTCTGTAATCCTATAAGTGTGGGGTATCATTGAATAGGTCTCCTAAAAATAGTAAGGGTCGTAGAAGAAAGTTTTGTTCTAAAGTTAATATTTCGGAGATAACAGCTCCAGAAAAAAAAATGTGTCCCCCCCCCCTCTGACTTTTGATCTGTGGATCCAAAAAAATATGAGAAAAATCAGTGGCCTTATACAATACTTTAAAATAAAACTATTTCTAAGATAATTGGCCCAGCCGTTTTAAAACAACTACGGAACCCTATATTGAGCATGACCCGACATGCTCTTGGCCGATTTTTTATTAATCATAACATAAAAACAGAATGTCGTTAATCTTACAGACAGCAGCAATCCTTCCATCGTAACCCAAATAATCAATAGTAATAAAATATGGAAGCACTAATAAAACACTCGGAACAAAGGTAAAACTAAAATTACTTCGGAATCACTCATCGAAATCTATTATTTATGACGCAAATTAATGGGTAATGTATGATACAGTAATCTAGTAAGTCAGCTTCCGTAATTGTCTACGAAGCTGGAGGATCCGGGTTCATCCTGATGAGGTATTTGAAAAAATTAGTGCTGTCGCTTTTTTGGCCCATCTTACACAAATCGACCTGCCACGGTTAGCTCGATTAAGGCTTGTGATATGTGTACCACGATATATGTATATGATAGATAATATACATGAAAGGTCCACGGAAAGAACTCTAGTCAATTCAAAT
The DNA here is from genome assembly GCA_025490895.1 of Thaumatotibia leucotreta. Classification (NCBI taxonomy): domain Eukaryota; kingdom Metazoa; phylum Arthropoda; class Insecta; order Lepidoptera; family Tortricidae; genus Thaumatotibia; species Thaumatotibia leucotreta. The sequence goes on from JALPQI010008294.1 coordinate 27,623, forward strand.
TACAGAAGGAACACACCTTACTTTTAACAGAATAAGGTGTGAATTTGGCCTGATTTTCTTAAGCTTTGGACATGTTTTTGCCGTGGACCCTTCACATATAGATATTTCAATACATAGACAACCGTCAGCCACGAACAAAGAACAAATATTTGTGATAAATAAATACGTAAAGCAAGCCATCACACTCGCTCCAATATGTCAATGCGAGCGCGATATAATGCATTGCGTATCGAGTAACACCTAGTCTGCCGTGCTAAATAAAAAATACGCATCTCTTATAGCCTACTAACCTACCAGGAAATCGAAGATCTCTTAGCATAACAATTAAGTACCTACAATACATACATGCACTCAAACACCCGTAATCTCTCTCCACTGTTCCACACACACCCTAGCACTTTCTCATTAGCACGCTCGCGCGTGTGTACACTTACGGGAGATGTACTTCCTATCCTATTTCTTTATTTAATCTTAATTTAATCTTAAAAAACAATTCTGTATAAACTTAATAATTAACATAGTTCTGGGCACTTGGTACTAACACATCTAGATGTTTTACTTAGACTATAGTACCTACGTATTGTATTTTTTCTTTGTTCAGTATTACTTTGTTCATTTTGATATGTAATAATAGACGAGCGGTGTCTCTTAACACAAGTATCTCCGAATACTTAAAAAGAGACATCTGACCTGTCACTGTTATAACTTGTTTGTGCTAGTGAATAAATCATTTTTTATAGTGGTTCTATGGGAGATGCGTCCTTGCTAGTTAGCAGTAATGTATCCTTTACTTTCCAACTTATTGTACGGTTACAAAATTCAGCGAAATGCATGTTCAGATATTTTTGAGCACGTCAGCCGTTCCAAGAGGTACATCAGCGAAGAAATTTGGCTCGTCGCGTATTTCCGGCGTATTTTCCAGCTATTACCCACGTAAAACAATATTCATGGCAGTTTAATGAGCACATGAATAGGGCTGTCTCTTGTATTTTCTTTAATTTTTGATAATAAACCATCCAATATAATTTACTTGAATGATTAGTATAATTTAATTATAAATGATGAGGTTTTTTAAATTATATTCCATCCATTATTTTTACAAGTTTCATCCTGCTGCATTGTCATTATTTTGTATTTGACTGTACTTACAGACTAAGCACTGCCTATCCCTACGCAATTTCCACTCATATTTTAACACTTTAATTGCGAACGAGTGCTACGCGCTACGCTCGTAGCCGATCCCGCGATTTTTCCGCTTTGTATCGAAATTGGACCTCCCACAGAGAACTCCCCTCGGGAGTTCTCCGCGCTCAATGTGTTAAGGACAATCGGTCCGTATTGCTTTTATGATGATGATGATGGCATGACTCCCTTGGTTACCGTTTCGGTGTCTGCCTGCAAACATGTCATGCCCGAAACGTCAGGATAATACTTAACGTAAGTTTACGCTATTAAGACCCGTTTGCCGTCAAAATTATGGGTAATTTAAGCCTTTAACGGACAAGATTTTAAAAAATCTTGGATTCAAGGCTCAACGCAAATGATATAGTAACGAAAAATTCTATACAAGAAAAAACTACAAAAAGATATAATATACTGTAGGGTGGTTGTTTTGTGACCCTTAACCTATAAAGGACTCAAAAGGTAAAGAGCGTCGCCCATCGTATTAGATTTACACTGAATTATAAAACGGAAGGTCGACAACCCTGGCGAAAATAAGACGCAGTTACAGACATTCTGCATCGTTAATACCGAGCGAGTAGGTTTAACGAAAACCAGGAGCCGTACCATGAGTTCAGAAGTAAAGGAATCGTTAGGTTTTATTATCAAACCGGAATCAGAAATGGATTTGAAAGTATTTTAATATTTTACGTAATTTACAATATCATATTTTTAAATTACACCATTAACTTAGAATTTAACTACCGAAGAACGAAAAAGAACGAAAAAATAACCGTTCTTTTTGTATGGAGGATATACCGGTTCCGGTCACTGGTCAGTTCTTCGGCAGTTAAATTCTAAGTTAATGGTGTAATTTAAAAATATGATATTGTAAATTTCATAAAGTATTGACTAGGACATAGGTATAGAGTACAAAACATTTAAAAATATTGGACTATTTCGAGGTTTTTGTAAAATAACGGTTCCGGTCCCTGCTGTTAACACCAGGATGCTTAGCCAAGTTGCCGATCGCTAACGCTTAGTAGCGTATCGTAGTTTTCCTTCTCTGTCACTCTTTCATGTTAGTGCGACAGACAGTTAGCTGCCTTTCGTTTAACATTGACGATTAAGCGTTAGCGATTGACAACTTGTCTAAGCACCCTGGGACCGGAACCGGTAGCTATTTTACAAAAACCTCGAAATAGCCCAATATTTTAACATGTTTTATACTATTTATGTACTACTCAATATTTTGTGTAATTAACAATATCATATTTATGATTACTCCATCAACTTAGAATGTATGTACCCACCAAAGAACGAAAAAAGAATGGTTCTTTTGTATGGAGAAAATAACGGTTCCGGTTCCTGGTTGATACAGCAAATGACACAACATTTACCTAGCCCTTTTCTAGGTTGCTTATTGTTAGTGAGTGATTAATTAATCTATTATCCGTAAGTTTCTGCAGTTAAACTATGAATATACGAATATAGCCATGAATAAGTATGTCCTAGATTGACTTATACACTGTTGTGTCAACATTAGTTTCTGACCTCATTCTAATCGCGGTTTGACAAAAGGTACGTTCAAATTCAAACTAAAAGAGCATTCGCTGTTCTAACCTCCCACTCTACGAAATTCTATCGGTACACAAAACGTGATTGGTTGATTTCGTAGAACGGGCGCTAGAACAGCGAATGCTCTTTAGGTTTAAACGCACCTAAAGGTGCATTTAGACCAAACGAGCATTCGCTCATTCTATCTCCCATTCTACGAAATTCGCTCGTTACACAAAACGTGATTCGTCGAAATTCGTTGATTTCGTAGAGTGGGGGATAGAATGAGCGAATGCTCGTTTGGTTTAAATACACCTTAATGCCCCGGCCACGACATTGGTCTACGGCGACCAGCGGCGAGCGAAGCGAATCCATGAATTGGAGCGGGATGCCGATATGGGTACGAGAGGGAGCATACGTTTTCCGCTAAGCCGGTCGCCTTAGACCAATGTCGTGGCCGCGGCGTAATACTGGATATGTAATGCATTCTATCTCGCTCGCACTGACATATTGGAGCGAGCGCGATGGCCTGCTTTACGTATCGAGTAAAACCTAACGACACCAATACTTGCAAAGTCATGGTACGGCTACTATAGCCGTGCCATGAGCTGCCGTCGCATTATTAACGCGGACTGACTATCTATTCGGTTCGTCTATATTTCCGAGAGCATAATTATAAGCCGTCAACCTTCAAGTCAATGCTGAACCTTTTGGGCAAAACCCACTCCCAGGGACCGGAACCGTTATTTTCTCCATACAAAAGAACGGTTTTTTTTTCGTTCTTTCGTATATAAATTCTAAGTTAATGGAGTAAATTGAAAATATAACATTGTTCATCATCACCAGCCTATGTTAGTCCACTGCTGGATGTAGGCCTCTCCTATTAACTATGCGTATAGACTCATTAGGAGGTAAATGCCCATAATAGCCACGCTGGGCAAGCATATTGGCGATCGCAGTAATGTGTCCACTATGCACTATGATGACGCTGCTGCCCATCATCAATCTTGTAGAATGGTCAAAATACACCAACACCACCGTAATACTCGATACGTAATGTATTCTATAGGTGCGTTGAAACCAAAAGAGCATTCGCTGTTCTATCCCCCGTTCTACGAAATCAACCAATCACGTTTTGTGTAGCGATCGAATTTCGTAGAGTGGGGGGTTAGAATAGCGAATGCTCTTTTGGTTTGGACGCATCTTATCGCGCTCGCTCTGACATATTGAAGCGAGCGCGATGGCGTGCTTTACGTATCGAGTAAAACCTAACGATACTCATACTTGCAAAGTCATGGTACGGCTACTATAGCCGTGCCATGAGCTGTCGTCGCATTATTAACGCGGACTGACTATCAATTCGGTTCGTCTATATTTCCGAGAACATAATTATAACCCGTCAACCTTCAAGTCAATGTTGAATAGGCACCTTCTGGGCAAAACTCACTCCCAGAGCCGGAACCGTTATTTTCTCCATACAAAAGAACGGTTCTTTTTTCGTTCTTTTTCATTCTTCGGTTTATAAATTTCTGGAGTATATTGAAAATATTATATATTATTTTACATAAAATATTGCATAGTACATAAAGAATATAAAACATTTTAAAATATTGGGCTAACTCGAGGTTTTTGTAAAATACCGGTTCCGGTCTCTGCTCACTCCATCGTAAGCCCAATTCAAATAAAAAAAAATCGCTAGTACGACCGGGATGTACCTATATAGAAAGTAAGTACGCGTTAATAACGCGGCGGCAGCTCATGGTAAGCACCCGTTGTTCCTTATTGTTCGAGAATTTAGGTAAATTCACCGAATTATACAGGGTGCTCACGAGGAAACCAAAAGATTTTAATGCTGGATTCCTGACCATATTTAGAGTCTTTAATGTTATATAAAATTTCCTAGATTCGGCTCGGTTTCAGAAATAATCAACCTTTTTTCGAAATAAGTTTTTCGACGTAACTCGTCATTTAACTACTTTATGATTACAATGCTGCCACAATGTGTTCTAATATATATCAAAAAATACGAACAGACTTGACGAAATAACCTGTAACTAAAAAAAACAATTGAAATAAATAATTTAAAAAAAATGTTGTTATGATAAAAAGTACTGGAAACGTTAAAAGTCAATTCAAAAATACTAAAAGAGGGATTTTTTTTTATTGGTCGAATTGACATAAGGTGTCATAATAATTTTTGTTTATTTTGATGTGTAGAATGCATAGTTAAAATCTTTCGGAACGCTCGCGAGCACCCTGTATTTCAGTTACTTTATATCTACATACCCCCTTATTCATAAACGTCTGCTAACTTAACAAGCCGCTAATAATTGTTTCTCTCTTTTGTTTTTATGGACATATTGTTAAGAGACCGAAAGGGACAAAAAAATATTAGCGGCCTCTTAAGTTAGCAGACGTTTATGAATAAGCGGGTAAGTACTTAGCCAAGGAATAACTCTATTCTGTACGTTATTACACCGATACTGTTTGTAAATAGTAAAACCGGCCAAGTGCGAGTCGGACTCGCGCGCGAAGGGTTCCGTACCATTATCAATTTATTATTAAAAAAATACAGTTAAATCAACCTACCTCAAAAACTATAGGAGATAATTTAATCAAACTAAAAATCGTTGATAGAGTTTATTGATGTGCATAACATATATTTTTTTAGAATTATATATCGCGTAGTTTAAAAAATAGAGGGGGGGACACATTTTTCAGACTTTGAGAGCTGATATCTCTTAAACTTAAACAAAAATAAGATTTATAAACCTTCATATCATTTTCAAAGACCTTTCCATTAATACCACACACGCTTATATACAACTAAAAAAAAAATTATATCCCTCAGTTACATGTATGGAGGGCCCCCACCGCAATGGTTTTTTTACAATTTAGTATCATAATTCTGTAGCGGTTCATACAACACATATCCTTACCAAATTTCGTTACTGTAGCATTTATAGTTTCCGAGTAAATCGGCTGTGACAGACGGACAGACGGACAGACGGACATGACGAATCTATAAGGGTTCCGTTTTTGCCATTTTGGCTACGGAACCCTAAAAAAACGTAACCGAAATAGCTCCCCGAATCGCTAAACTGAAGTGGCAGTGGGCGGGGCACATTGCGCGTAGAACCGATGGCCGTTGGGGCGGGAAGGTTCTTGAGTGGCGGCCACGTACCGGAAGGCGTAGCGTGGGTAGGCCCCCTACAAGGTGGACCGATGACCTGGTGAAGGTCGCAGGAGTCCGCTGGATGCGGGTGGCGCAGGATCGGTTATTGTGGCAATCTCTGGGGGAGGCCTATGTTCAGCAGTGGACGTCTTTCGGCTGATATGGTGATGATGATGATCATTTATTTTGTCTCTTGTCTTCATCCTGAAAAAACTTGTAATGAATTACTAGCTTAATTTGCAAATTTAGTATGTACCCTTCAAATTTATGGTCTGTGGTATAGTACCTTTATTTTTCTTTGAGGGTAGTTTTGTACTTATCTTTCTTATTTTGATGGAGGTAGATCTATCAAATTTCCTCCATTTTCAGTCGCCCGCAGACCACTAACCCTGTAAAGTGTTCGAAACGTCGGAATGAAGTTAAAGTTAATTAATATACGCGAGTTTATCAGTTTTCATAGTTTTATTTCATGTGTAATCCTCGCGGAAACCGAAGAAAATATCTCATATTTTTGTTATTTTTAGGCTGGCAATTAGAACAGACTTCCTTGAACAGAAAAGTGCCACTTTATTCCCTCCCAGCACGGAAAAAAAGACCCGTATTCGAATAGATGGTGTGAAAACGATATTCAATTTGTGTTCAATTCTCAAGTGACAATTTCTAATAAAAACCCTCGGATTTTCTTTGATACTGAACACGAGATTCTACAGAAAAACTTGGGAGAGCCATCCCTAAAGCAGATTTAATTAAAATGACAAACACAAAACCGATCCCGGATATGGCAATCGAAATCCGCCAACATAACAGGAAATCCTCTCCGTCCGTAGTGCATTCCCAATGCTTATAGAATGCAGGCAATTGAATCAGGACAATAGATGGAGCATGGTGAATGCCTACTTCCATCCAAATCCGTAAGATTTGAGACGCTGTCTCTGTCACTTTAATGACACCTTCGTTCAAGTGACAGCAGAGACACAGTTCACAGCAGGCCTACTGATACCACACTGAAATGGAATTCGCATGCGGCTATGGTGTGTAAGCTAGACGCTGCTATATATTATGTATACTGCTGTCCCGTTCACAGACCACCGCAATGCGAACTTGTCAATACATTTTCTTAACATCGAAACATCAAAATAACTGTATATCAATCGTCAGTAGAATCTAAAAAGCATGTAGACAAACCTAAAAACTTACATTATTCTATAGGTAATCACGCAATTTTAGAACACAATCTTAGTTTTATTACCAACCTAAAATCTTAAACCTTGAGTTCACATACACTTTTAGTTTAAATTATCGATATTTATTAGTATTAACGTAAAAATATATCTGCAAACGTGTTTCACGATTATGTTTCGAATACGTCAAATGCTATGGAAAGTCAACCATATTTGTTTACGATTGGTATATTAAAATATTTGTGTAGAACAACGCAAGACTTCCAGATTCGTAGGCACAAGAACTGAGCTTCAGTGGCCGTCGTATACAGTGAGCTATACATAATGGTGGGAGTCTTTTCTAATTATTTCATTTTCATTTTGTAAAAATGCTCAGTCTATTAATAGTAAATCTGTGACAGCGACGCTGAAATGTAATTTCGCGATGTCCAGTGCGACGGAGTGTAGTGTAAGCGACAACGCAATGTAAGTCCGCAACTCTATTACGTCGGTGCAACAGGCAATTTTCAATTTGTTTGGTCTATGAAATGTTGCTAATACAGAGAAAATGTGATATATAATGTAATGGTATTACAATAGATTAAAAAAAATAGATAGGATAATATTTTAGCCTACATAATGTCCCACTGCTGGGCACAGGCCTCCTCTCATATTATGAGAGGGATTGGGCTTTACTGCCCACGCTGGCCTTAAGCGGGTTGGGAACTTCACATACACCTTTGAATTTCTTCGCGGATGTATGCAGGTTTCCTCACGATGTCTTCCTCCACCCAAAGCTAATGGTAAATATCATCTGCTATTCCGTACATAAGTTTCGGAAAAACTCATTGGTACGAGCCAGGATTTGAACCCTAAACCACTGAGCCACCACCGCTTCTGTGCCATAGATAGGATAGTGGTTAGATAATGTTAAGGAATGGACGCATACAAAAAACGCAGCCACCCTCAAGAGATTGGCAAAGACCAGAAAGCTAAATGCCATGCGGACTGCCGACGCCCATTAGACTGGGCATGGCACCATAAGAAGAAGAAGAATAAGAAATCTAAGAGGGCTGAGAGCATTAATAAAAAATAGGTGATGTGATGCCCAAAGTCAAAATTATTTCTCATAATTTTTCTTTAGAATCCCTCACTTCGTGCAGGATTCTATATACTCTCTCGCCAGAAGTATATCATTTAACAAGTACAGTAACATGGTCCAATAGACCAATTAGCGATTATTCTAGTGTAAATATAATAGCTAGCATAATACAAGCCTAAGTTCTTATCTATTTAACAGTGTTTAAAAAAGACTGCAGGAATGGCAAGCCAGAAACAGATTTTAAATTGTATTCAGTAAGAATACATTTGTTACCACCCCAACTCCTCCTGCGGGTGTCATAAGAGTCGACTAAGGGATTGAAGTGTCACTTACCATTCTTTGATAGAAGATTCATGAAGGACAGCAGCGTTATCATAGCGGACACATTACTGTGATCGCTAATCCGCTTGCCTAGCGTGGCGATTACAGGCATTTACCTCCTAATGCGTCTATACGCGTAGTCAATAAAGAGGCCTACGTTCAGCAGTGGACTGAGATACGCTAATCCGTTTGCCTAGCGTGGCGATTACGGGCATTTACCTCCTAATGCGTCTATACGCGTAGTCAATAAAGAGGCCTACGTTCAGCAGTGGACTGAGATAGGCAGATGATGTGGTGTGATTACAAGTTACAAGGTTTTGAGAAACGCACCGCTGGCCAGTTGCTAAAGCCAAAATAGATTAACCGTTTAAAAATAAACTTTTCCATCATCCCGTTTTGGGGCAAACAGTAACTAAACTTGCTAACACAGCTGCGGCAGACAGGTATCTGACCCAATGACCTGAGGCGAGAAGCTCCGACTGCAGCTTATAATTAGCAATTCGATTAACAGTGCTCTCTCAGCTCTAGAAATTCTGGAATTCACAAGGTACAGTAATGTAGGTATTGTATTGTCCAGAATACTTTTGATCACATTCTTTTATGTCATAGCCTCTTATAAGCCTCTTATAGTATGCTACTGAAGTTCATAAATGCTTGCAATTTCACAGAGATTACACCTTTTGGTCATTGAAAAAAAACTAGAATCCAAAAAAAATCTAATGGAAGACAGGTCACCCTCATTTATATACCATAGAGGCCTCAAAGAAGAAAACGAGCTCGTGGTCACCCTGTACACACGAGCACACGTGAAAAAGGAACGTGGAGAGTGTATTGCGAGCCGAAGGTCAGACCTGGAGCGAAGCCAAGAAGGTTGCGATAGAAAGGCGTCGAAGGTTCTTGTGGGGCTTTATGCACCTCCGGAACTACAACAACACTAACAAATTCACCAAAAAAATGTGTATAGTCTTTTATTAGCCTATTATGGAGATTTAGAACCAAAGTAGTTTAGAAGTTATGGGCATTTACCTCCTAATGCGTTTATACGCATAGTTAACAGGAGAGGCCTACGTCCAGCAGTGGACTATCAAAGGCTGGTGATGATGATGAGAACCAAAGTTATTTATCTAAACTAGTAAGTCAATATCTGTGAGAGCCAGATCATGTTATGTTTTTTTTACCACACTGTCTTAGAATTCAACTTGTCAAATGGTGACAGCGTACCGGAAGGCAGCATGGGTATATCACAACTTCGATAAGGTGGATTGATGACCTTTAGCCCTATCAAATTTTTTAATGTACTGTAGGGACCAACGTGTAATGTGTAATGGATGACTGAACAGTCAAAGTGGGACACTAAACATGAGACAAACGTTTTTGTAGGTAGTCTATACGTAACGCATTCTATCGGCTCGCGCTGCTTTTGGAGCGAGCAAGATGACCTGGGTGCTTAGCCAAGTTGCCAATCGCTAGCGCTTCATCGTTAATCGCAGCTAACTGTCTTTGTCGCACTAATACGAAAGAGTGACAAAGAGGGAAAACTACGTTACGCTACTAAGCGCTAGCGATTGGCATCTTGGCTAAGCACCCTGCTTTACGTATGAAACCTAACGTTGACAATACTTTCAACGTCATGGTACGGCTGCTCAACTTCGCAGGAGTTCGCTGGATTTGGATGACACAGAGCCGACCATTTTTTTTAATATTATGAAGATTATACTCTATTATTCGTCAGGTCCAGTAGTACGATTACCAGACAGTATGTATTGTGAATAAACCGGATTGCATAAAGAGCGGAACGGCATTAGTTAAACTGGGAATCTAATACCACCAAGAACGTTAGTGAATCAATTTATTAAGTGCTCGCTACCGAAAGCGTTTGACTGGCATTATTGTCGGGCTACTAAAGGAAATACCTACTAATTGATTTCAAACTATCTTGAGACATATCGACATTTAAATACATGATTTTGGAGTCATGATTTGACATTAAAATGTCAACGTGATAAAAATAATGGAAAAATAAATTATTTAACATGATAGGCCGTGCGTTAGCGGTGGGCGTTAGCGTTAGGTGATGGTAGTAAGAATACATTTGTCACCACCCCAACTCCTCCTGCGGGTGTCGAAAGAGTCGACTAAGGGATTGAAGTGTCACTGACCACTATTTCATAAAAGATTGATGATGGGCAGCAGCCTCATCATAGTGGACACATTACTGCGATCGCCATTCCGCTTGCCCAGGGAGGCGATTATGGGCATTTACCTCCTAATGCGTTAATACGCATAGTTAATAGGAGAGCCTTACGTCCAGCAGTGGACTATCATAGGCTGATAATGATAATGATGATGATGATGAACATGAGAGAGGGGGAGGGAAATACCTAACCAAGATGCCATTTTGCAATCGTGCTTATCGTAATAAGCAATAAATGTATGAGAATGACAGATTCGTACAAATGTGTAGTCTACGTCAAGTTTGTCAGCCTCCGTAGGCGTAGCCTAGTTGGTAGTGACCCTGCCTACGAAGCTGGAGGTTCCGGGTTCCAGTCCCGGCGAGTGCAATATTTGTGTATTTATTTATCACAAATATTTATTCTTTGGTCATGGCTGTCTATGTAATTAAGTATCTATATGTATCTATCTATTATATTTTATCGTTGCTTGGTACCTACATCACAAGCCTTAATTGAGCTTACCATGGAAGCAAGTTGATTTGTGTAAGATGTTCCAAAATATGTATTTACTTAAGTGAATATTCGAAAAATTTATGAAATTTTTAGACCATTTTTTTATTCAAAGAGCTCGTGATTCTGATAATATGAAATTATGTAATATTTACCCAAAATTTCATATATTAATAAAATAATAAATATCTTGGGACATCTAACACACGAGTCCCACGGTAAGCCAAGTGACGATATATATACAGGGTGTTTGGTTAGCGGTGTCGGAGCTTTTAAGGGCTTAAACTACAATCAATTTCATCGGCAAAAAATTTATTTTTGCCTTGTTGTTCAAATAGTTGAGTCAAATGATTAGCTTAATTAGTTTGCTTATCTAATGAGCTCTCTAACGAGATTTTTTTTGCAGAGATAGAACCGATAACAAACGTATAATTCCAGAAATATCACGTGCGCCCGTATTCGTCTGTTTGAAATTTTAAAATGGCCGCCAATTAGTTATCGTTGGTACAAAAAAAAAATGTGCGGTAATTTATCGATAAAATAGATTTTAGTTTAAGCCCTTAAAAGCTCCGACACCGCTAACCAAACACCCTGTATAATTGACAGAAACATGTATGTATGTATACTCGTATAGCATACTTAAACGCATTAGACGATCATTTACTTAATAAATATTTGTGATAAATAAATACACAAATAATGCCTTCGCCGGGATCTGAACTCGGAACCGCCAGCGTCGTAGGTACAGTCAAGTGCAAAAATAGGTATCGAAAGAATCCGCTCATAAATATGTTACGACGTTCTTATTACACAGAATTAGAGTGCACTGGGACATATTTTTGAACATTTTTGTATACACTTTATTTTGTCTTTGACTGTATGATCACCACCAACTATGCTACGGAGGTTGACAAAGATAAATATTTCATGAAAGTGTACTTATTTGAGAAAATAACAATACAATAACTCTTTATTGCACCTCAAAGACAATTACAAAACAAATAATAAAAGTACATGTTTGAAAGAGGTAAACAAAAGGCGGTCTTATCGCTAAAGAAAATTAATAATGAAATTTAACTCATATTATTGACGAAGTTTAATTTCTTTCTAAATCTGTAATAATATTGATTAAAGATTTTTATAAAATTCAAATCAGGCTCTCATTTGGCCTTTTTTATAGCCGAAGTTTAATCAACCCTATAAAAGAAAATTGCCACGAACCCGGAAACAAGAACGCAAATGAAATGTCAACAATTGCAGCTGTTATTGTCGGCAAAAACATTCGCTTCTGGATATCGTCATTACTCTGCAAATACTCTGAACTGGATATTTTTCGAATACATTTGGTTGGTTGGCAGACGGGTTGGTAGTATTTATTCATAGAAAATATTGAAAACGTGCTTATTTTGAGACTAGTTTTTAAAATATTTACAGGATAGAAGGAATATACTAAGCTTCTGTTTCCCGTAATTCTTCCTTTCAATCCAATACGAACATTTTCGTCACATAACTCCATAGATGTAATAGTTTAAAATACAAGACAAAGCAAAATAGTACATTACGATGCAAGTGCAAAAGAATGATGTCCGGAACGATTAGCGATAAATTAAAACACTACCAAAGGGAGTGTTTTAAATCGACACGAGTTACGAATTCGCCTTTCGCGCGTGTATCGTACGACATTTTTCAGTACAGGGTGCTCAGCCAACTTGCCAATCGCTAACGCTTAGTAGCGTATCGTAGTTTTCCCTGTCTGTCACTCTTTCATATTAGTGCGACAAAGACAGTTAGCTGCCTTTCGTTTACGATTGACGATAAGAAATTAACCAACTGTCGCACTAGAGCGCAAAAAAGCACCAGCTGTACTGGAGGGACACAGTTTTTAAAGTTTTTTCAAACGTCGTGAATGTCATCTCCATAAATAAACATTTGTAAAGACAATGTTCAATATTTTTTGGATTTGATAAAAAACAACAGGGAACTGTTAATGTAATATTTTGATAAAATTACTCCTGCTCTGAAAATAATTAACAAATCTGTTTTATTAGGTTTCAATAATGCAAGATAAGAGATACGTTAAAGTAAAAAGATTTATTTATTTCAGGTTTATTTAGTTATTAATATATCGTTTATTTTGTATCGCAATTAATTTTTTTGTTAACCCAGCATTTTTTTTAATTCAGATGTTACTTCTATTCACTATCACAACTTCTTTGCAATCCTTATATGGAAAAAGTGTTATATTTTTTTCATACAGTATTGATTATCTTCACTTCGATAAAATAAAATTCAAAACAAAAGACAAAAGCAGACAATAGCAAGTGAAACTGCATAAAATATACCAAAAAGCAATTATCATCATCCAGCGGACTTCGCAATTGAGTTTTCAATTTGTGAATGGTATTTGAGTATTATACCGCTGGGCCCAATGCAAACATTGAAGCGATTCTTTCATTATGTACATTTTTTAGGGTTGCGATGTACGAAGGCTTTATGGAAAACTTCGAAAAATTGAAGATTTCTAAGATTTCTGTCACTTTGGTTACACCTTGGGGTAACAGAAGTTTCGAAAGCTCCATAATACGCTACATAGACATATTTAGTTATTCGGCTCATTGGACATAGACAATATAGACAAAGACATCCTATCTGTGGACGCATCACTATCACTACATAAAGGTTGTACCGATAATAAAACTGTAAGTTTAAAAAATAAAATCGTATCGATATAATTTCAACCTTTGGAAATTAACCAGGAGGTCTTAGCTTAGTTGACTGTACCACATATGATGTATACATAGGGATCGTGTTAACTCTTAGGTGCATATGGTATCACACATTTTATTTACAAATTCTTACAGCCGTCACAACGCTGTCAAAATATGAGAGTCATTTGCGATATAATATCCATTAAATTAGAAATAACAGAACAAAACTATTGGCAGGGTGCAAAGCGGGTGGAGGGGGTAGCCGAAACGATCGCCGCGCTCGCTGCGGCTAAAATTGACATTATGGTCACCGACTTCAGCTGTCAAATCCATACTGCAGCAAATATTTTCTCATCGTTTTCAGATAAATATTTAATATGGGCCTAGTAAGGTGTGTTATTGTTAATTGCAATAACACCAAGAAGAACAGTGACTGTAAATTTTACCGATTTCCAAGACCATGGTGGAAACGAGACCAAAGAAATAAGTGGATAATTTTATATTATGTATTAACTTTTATATTATATTGTATTAACTTTTATATTATGTACATTAGTACTTGAGGAAATCCTAATTCTCCTTGCCGAGTGCCACGCTTCACATATTGATTGTTCAATGGTATCACAACACAATTTTGAAATTTCTGTACCTTATATCACAACATGCACTAGATAATAACTATTTAAATTTGGTACTAAACAAATTGCACTATTTTTGTAGATTGTGAACTCTTGTTTAAAAATATTGTAGTTTTCCAGACATGTCACACAATCTTCTCTTTGTATAATATACAAAGAGAAGATTGTGTGACATGTCTGGAAAACTACAATATTTTTAATATTTATATAATAATATTATTAATATCAGTCTGTTCAACTAAGCTTTGGACAACTTTGCTAACAGAATTGTCAATATCTTCAGTAGCATTACTTTTAGCAGCGGCTTCTAGGACACATTTCAAAGCACAATCTTCCTTCAAATCCGAGACATCAAACTGAAGAGGTTCACACTTGTGTTTCTTTGCTGTTGGAAACATTTCATGGAAATACTTCCCTTTAGAGTATTTTTCTTTGGAAAATTGACGGGCACTTAGCTTGCCCCATTGCTGTTCTTGACTGGTCTTGGTAAAACTGTTTTCATTATTTATGAAGTATATAAGTGCTGCAATGTGCTTGCATTTCCCACTCTTATTATAAACGCAGTCGCACGATACACTCTCTACATGAGAATTGGTGTTTAGCTGTAAGTAAATTTATTTGTTAGAGAATAGAAAAAACTTTTATTGAACGGTATCGAAACACAAAAATCGGCTTACATAATACTTACAAACAAAGTTGTCTTGTACGCCGTTGCTGTCACTGAAGCTTCGCGAACCACTCGGGATTTGATAATACGGGACATGTCTTCTTGGCGAATATCTTCAACCTCGAGAACATGCCCAGCTTGCACCAATTTCATCCCTTTATTCATCGTCTCCGGTTGGAAAACGATGTCGTGCGTGATGGCACGAAACCCCGTTTTAGTTATGAGTAGGCTCATTTCTAACTGAAAACAACAATATTAATGTTATTAGCAATAATGTTACTGACTGCAATTGTCCAAAATTGCCTTATATATTAAAATAACACAAAATTTAATTAATATTTTTCAAAATATTTACTTACTTGAAAGCGGCGACTATAATGTCTAAAATGGCCACCTGTCAATGGCGCTGTCATCGCGCACGGTCCCAATATATTCAAGCATATGGACAGGTATGCTCTTTACGGAACCCCTCGTGAAAAATTTCTTCTCGTACTGGTTTTACGTGCTCGGCCCCAAAAGGGTCACGACCCCATTCCTCAAACAAGGGTTCGGGCTTAAGAGCATTTTGTTCCAGCAAACTTCAGTTTGCAAGTTCTCTTCGAAAGGTCAAGCTGTATTCAACGGACATCATTAAAATGTACATACATCTGTTACGTAAAAATGTAAGTGTGAAGTTTTGTGCATTTTGCAATGCGTCGGATTAGAGGCAGAACCAACTATTTTCTTGAAGTTGGTTTTAACAAATAGTATTTTAGAACTTTATTATGCTAAAGAAAATATATTTTATCGAACTATATCGTTCTGAGTTTAAACCGGCGAATAGTGCCTTTAGGCCGAAATTACACCTGTGAGTTCTTACGTAAGTTATAAAGACGGAGCTGTACTAAGAAATGAGATAGTGATATTTACTTCTCATTCCTTGGTATAGCTCCTTCCGTCTTCTTCTCCTTCCTTCCTTCCAGCTTCCTTGGTATTCTTAAAGGTATTCCAAACACAAAGACTGATATTTTTTAGGATGAATTCATGTAAATATGTCATAATTTGTACAATAATGTCCTTGTTACATCAAAAACTTATGTAACAGTTAATTAAGTTTGGAACAGTACCTATAAGTATGTTTTAGCTTTATGTAGCTTTAATCATAGTTTTATTTAATTTACTGTTATTTCCTTCATCATCATCATCATCATCAGCCTATGATAGTCCACTGCTGGACGTAGGCCTTTCCTATTAACTATGCGTATAGACGCATTAGGAGGTAAATACCCATAATGGCCACGCTGGGCAAGCGGATTGACGATCGAGTAATGTGTCCATTATGATGACGCTGCTGCCCATCACCAATCTTTTATCAAATAATGGTCAGTGACACTTCAATCCCTTAGTCGACTTTTACGACACCCGCAAGAGGAGATGGGGTGGTGACAAATGTATTCTTACTGCCGTCACCACACGGCCAATATTCAATGTTCTTCAATAGTTGAATAAATAAGTATCAACAAGTTCAATTACTCTCACCAGTGTACACGTGTTTGTTTGTCTATCTCTTGGTTCCAGTATGCTTAGCACATGATTAGCGCGACAGTATCTCGCCGCGAGATAGTCTATCCGTCCCTCTTTTGTTAATGTAGCTAGTGAAGGATGCGAGATATATTTCGCGGCGACATACTGTCACACCAATCATGTGCTAAGCGTGCTGTAGCTGCCTCATTTGCTCAACGGTTAACTGGAAGAAATCCCTTACAAATTGTTATATGCATTTTTACCAGTGTTTTGTGTACAATAAATAAAAAAAATAAAAAAAATCATTTATTTCAGACTATAAAAATCCATACAGTGTTAGTTACAAAATTACTTAAATGACTATGTTAGTACTTAAGCTTAGGTGTTGGGAGGTCCAGTGCTTGACAAGGGCACTAATAAATAGTTAACATACATACATACAAGTTATTGATAATTAATTAACTGCCAGAATAAGTAATAAAGATTTTATTTATTTCATTTGAAAAATCTTTAAGCATAAGCAGCTTAAACACAAGCAGTATATCACAAAGCTCATTTCATTTACAGCCGCCTCATAAACTAGAGTGCTGTAAAACCTGTTTTATGAACTGGCCATGTTATGGCGTAAGCTTGGCGAGAAACGGGCGAAACTGGAACTGCAGATACCTCGGATTGTGGCAATAAAATTACATTCTGCATCTAGGGAGGTAAGTGCGGTATTACCAACAAGAGTTTTACGAGTAGAAGCCGTAGGCGGAAGGCTTTTAATGACTCGAGATTGTATACCGCTTACCGACCGTGATGCATAGTGTTTTTATCACACTTGTGGACAAAAAAAAAGTTTTTCATCACACTTGCTGTCTAAGCGCGCCATTGCTTGCATGCATAGCGGGAGTAATAGAAAAGTGAAATTCATTAGGGAGTAATAGAAATGTCAGTAAGTCATTTAATATTTTTTTGTGAAACTTATTTTTTTGTGGGCAAGTGTGATGAAAAACATTGTATGCATCACTGTCGTTAAGCGGAATACTAGTTTTAGTTGCAATTTCCGCAGTCGACCTTATCCATTTTTTATTAGATTAAAGCTGCCAAGGCTAGTGATGGGTTGTCCCCGGTAAATCCCTTCTGTGTTGGATAAGTTAACAAGTTGCCAATCGCTAGTGCTTAATCGTCAGTCGTAAACGAAAGGCAGCTAACTGTCTTTGTCGCACTAATATGAAAGAGTGACAGAGAAGGAAAACTACGATACCCTATTAAGCGCTAGCGATTGGCAACTTGGCTAAGCATCCAGGAACGACCCATCTCTAGCCAGTCTTGCCACGGCTCTGTAAGCGATGGTAACGCCGTCTCTGTTTGAACAATTAAACGGCTCCTTGGACTTTCAGTGCTCCTCTCATGTTTTATGATGTATGTACATTTTTATAGATAGGAAAAAAATTACGACTAAAGATTTTAATTATCTCTCAGAGGTAACATTAAAGTAAGTATACAGGGTGTAAAATAATAGGGATAATTCGTTTAAGAGTCAACTCAGGGTTTTACGAGAACAGTATTTTTTAAGAAAAAGAGGGGAATTTTTTTTCGCGATAATTATTTTGATTCTGTATGGTCGTACGAATAGGCCAACCTTCCACAGCAAGTAAAATAGCAATTTGATTTATTATAAAATAAGTTTTACGGGTGGGACTGGGCGGTGTTTTATTAACCCCTTTTATGTGGTCTGTCGAAAATGTACTACTGTAAACTCTCTACTGTACTATTATGTCAGACATAGAAGTCGCGGTAGAAACAACGTCAATTAACTAGAGATTTCCTTCCGGTATTAAATTCATCGATAGACCAGGAATAAGATAGCGATATTCAGCTCTCATTCCTTATTATAGCACCGTCCCTGCAACTTACGTAAGAACTTACAGGTGTAATATTGTACAGGCCATATGCGAATACCTACTCATTTCAAAATGACATTTTATATTAGCTGATAAGTGATAAATAGAATATAACTAAAATATGCTGATTACTACACAGCAATGTTATCTATGTATTTTTTAGGATTTATAAAAATCGATTGAAAATCAACTTTAACAACTAACAATTTTTTCATATTTATTCAATTTCCATGCAAAGTAAGCTTAATTTTCGACTGCTTTACAACTAGGCCTAATTTAGATAAATATCTCGATGACATAAAGTTACTTCTGTCATAAGAAAGAATAACTTATTGATAAAATAATATCCAGTGGAAGTCCCTAGTAACATTTTGTTCGTGCCACCGTGACTTCTATGTATGATTGTGGTACATGCTATGGCATGTTTTAATCCGAGGCAGGGCGTTATTCAAGCTATACCGAGCGACCTAATTGAATTTCCTCGGAATCGACAAATCTATTACATCGGAGAGTGGTCTGTAATAACGTTAGCGTTTGTACGGAAACATAAGGCACGTGAATTATATGAGCTCGCCTTGCAACTGGACGCCTTCCTTTCCACACAGACTAGCGGTGTTGGAAGAACCCTCTTCAAACTGATAATTTGTAGTCTTTATTCCTTTACAATAAGGTCTATAATGGTAAGAAATAGGTTAGAAATGTGAACGATGGAATATTTGAACCGTACTGGAAAGTTCAACGGATGAATTTAACAAGCTTTACAATGAAAATGCTCTGATACTTTATGCTACTGGTACATAATGATATTATATCTTATAACTAGCGATATACTTACTATGATCTGCCGTCGTCAGTAAAACGCTTAGTTTCTATCTCTCTACCTCGTACCAACACCTACGGGAGTAAAAGCGGGATGGGTAGAAAGTACGAGTAAGTCCGTGTTGAACTAACGGCAGCTTATCGTTGTGATGAAAACTTTAAAACAGTCGCTTCGAAATTAAAAGGTCACATATCACAAACAACATCATCATCATATCAGCCGAAA
>JALPQI010008295.1:0-46843 GCA_025490895.1 Thaumatotibia leucotreta
CACCACACGGCAAGATAAACGAGCCGTTAGTTCGGCTAGTGATGGCAATGATGCTGCAGATCGGATCCGAGATAATGTCTGTCGTGATTAAATGTGTCGCTGTTACGTTAAACTAAGTGCTAAATGACACATTCAATACAATGTAAAACACGGATCATAACTATGTATTATATTTTAAAAAAGTGATAGGAACTAGGAACTAGGAGATCCTGAATTTTAAATCGACACGAGTTACGAATTTCCTTTTCAAGTAAGAGTATCATACGACGTTTTTCAGTAGGTACAGACAGATGGCCCTAGAAGTTCATACCTGACAAAAAAAATATCAGTTCTCGAACTAGTGCGTAATAGGTATTGATTAAACCCGAACAGGGTTTAACGTCACCTTTATATGTTACACTTTGTAATGCGTCTCATGTATTAAAATAAATAAAATTTATTGTCTAAATTTAAAAATGAATTTCCCATTCGTTACTGATTGCAATGAATATGTAATTTAAATATTTAATTTCGATAGTGCATTCAGACCAAACGAGCTTTCGCTGTTCTAACCCCCTACTGTACGAAATTCAATCGTTACACAAAACGTGATTCGTTGATTTCGTTGGGGATAGAAAAGCGAATGCTCGTTTGGTCTGAATGCACCTTAAGATGTATCTAAGCGAAATAATATCAGTATTACGAAAATAATGTCAATCTTAGAACAGAACACAGTTAACAAGCTCAGTAGCCTAATACCATAATATGTATTCCTATCACCAAGCACACAACACACTAACCCTACACATACCTTAATCCAACGCCACAAGTTTCAGAATCGCAGGCAATTGTAATGTACATTTTGAGACCAATGACCGTCCTTTGCGGATACAAAACTTGTTTACATACTGGATGGTTCACACAGAACTGGAATCGCCGTGAAATAGCTAAATTATTAATCACTTAGTTAAACGCCGGTTGAACAAGCATACCCAATTGCCCACTCTTACAAGGGAAAATCTATCTGTTAAGATTTTCATGTTACTTTATCGCGCTACACTATGTAACTGAACGAAAGGCAACCGGGCTGGGCTACTATATTACAATAGCATATTATTATACTTAGTATTTGTTCATATTCTCTGATTTTTATTGATTTTTAAACTTCTAATGGATGCTAACAAAGTTTTATTCGACCAATCGATAACTTATACAAAACTTTTCAATTTTCATAATAGCATTAGAGCGCTTCGTACACCTATAAGTTCTTACGTAAGTTATAGGGACGGAGCTATACTAAGGAATGAGATAGTAATATTCACCTCTCATTCCTTAGTATAGCTTCGTCCCTAATTTCCCTATAACTTACGTAAGAACTTACAGGTGTACGGCTGGCCTTACAGTCGTCAAATGATTACAGATTTTTGTGAGTAATGCCCTAAAATGTAATGAAGTACCTATACCTGACGGTTCGCATGTTTGAGACCTTAGTCGATCCCAAATGAAAATACTGCGTTATGTGTTCTTGTCAGGATTTATAAAAAAACTGAATAAATTAAAGAAAACTATGCTATGTACTACCTACCATACATATCATATAATTAATTGGTCATAACCGGGCTAAAAGGTTTGCCTTTCAGTACATGCTGTATAAATTATAATATGAGAAAATTAGTGTCCAAATGGTTGATCAGACCAAATGCTCTGCACTTATATGTTAAAAAAGTTGGTACAATTATTCCCTAAGTTGTCCAGATGCACATAAAAAAGGAAGTGTAAACTGAACAACACAGCAAGCAATATTTAAACTTGTTTTAAGATCGGAAATCAAATTTCCATTCACGACACTATTTTCATACTCAGTTACAATAAAACTATTCCAGATGCACTTATAAAGGAGGAGTTTAGTGTAAACTAAACAGAATCGCAAGCAATAATAAAACTTGTTTTAAGATCGGAAATCAAATTTTCAATTCTCGACACTGTTTTCAAACTCAGTTACATAAAATATGATAAAGTCGTCATTTCAATACAAAGGTTTCTCGTTACGAAACGAAACGTTATCGGCATTGTACTAATAGTAAAGAAAGAAAATGAAAGCGCCTCCAAACAATGTACCTACTTACAATTTTACCATCTGGCGTACTATTGGCTATTGGAATCCACAGAAGTGTTTTTTGGTACTTACAAGGAAGGGTACCCTCTGTACCCAGTACGGTACCCAACTGTCCAATTTCAATTTGATTCATTTTAGAAATAGAAATAACTTTATTCCCAACATACACAAAAAACCACAATATATATCAACGAAAAAAATTTTACAAATAAAAGCGTGTATGCTACGAAATGGCCCCATCTCAGCATGTTGCTAGCGAGTGCCAGCGCTGGTCTTCCGATGAGGCCACCATTTTGATAGGTCTCTTCTAAATCTGGAGGTCCTATGTTCAGCAGTGGACGTCTTATTGCTGAAATGATGATGATGATGACAATGAAGTGGTTTTCTAGACCGTATGTCCTATTTTGGTATACGTAGTTATTTAACAATTGATAGGCACTCGGTGCAACGAATAGGTACCATTTGTTGTTTTTTTTTTTTTTCATCATCATCATCATATCAGCCGAAAGACGTCCACTGCTGAACATAGGCCTCCCCCAAAGATAGCCACAATGACCCGTCCTGCGCCACCCGCATCCAGCGGACTCCTGCGACCTCAGTATATTTGAAACCTGGAGGCTTAGCCAAGTTGCAAATCGCTAACGCTTAGTAGCGTATCGTAGTATTCCCTCTCTGTCACTCTTTCATATTAGTGCGACAAAGACAGTAAGCTGCCTTTCGTTTACGATTGATGATTAAGCGCTAGCGATTGGCAACTTGGCTAAGCACCCTGTGTTGGCATCTTAACAATGAATGACATGCACGTTGTTTGACTAATATTGTAAGTATTATGAGTGTGTCAAAACTTTCTGCCCATAAAACATAGCTCAAGGTGTGGGGGAAAGTTGCCTACTGTAATAGGTATGGTACCTAATAATATGTACATATTATATACCCATTGCCAACTACCAGCAACAAGCCGTAGATATTTTATTAATTTTCTGTCCTCCGGCCGGCAAACAGCACCACCGGCCGCTGCGCTAAACCAAGTGGCCGCCTGCCGGCTCTGTTGAGCAGAAAATTAGTATACACCTCGGCCGGTAAATGGGAAAGCTTCGGATCACGTTTGCCTACAATTACACGTCATCCGAGGCATTTCCCACTTAAATGGCCTTGGCATGGAATGTACTATTATTTTATTTATAGTTATTCAGAGATCCTACAGCTATGACATGTAATATTACCTATCTATATATTTATTATGACCCTCAACCACAGAATATATAAAGTACCTCAACTTTTATAAATATAATTATCATTTCATTCAGCCCTTAAGGCTGAGCCACGCTGGATGCGTGTGCAGCACTTGCACGTCCACGTGTACGTCACGTGTTTACTACGACATTTCCGACACTACAACGCACACAGCTTGCACGTCACGAGTTGTCCGTCTTTAATCGCAGCTTGCAGCTTTCGGGCGTCAAATATTGTAAGTTGAAGTGAACAAAAACATTAATAATGCCTCCTTAAATAATATTAATTGCAACAACACAAAAAATATGAATACTCAAGGGCCTGAGACATATTTAAAATCATAGGCAAGTAACAACTTCAGTACAAAATCTGACAGGCTCGGCCGCAATACAAATGAATTGTTTCTTCTATCCCAATCTAATTCTGTAGTTATTTGAATAAAAGATTTGTTCTTAGAAATCAGCAACAATAACGATGTTCCTATTCCTAAGTCGCAAGAATGCAGGCGGCCTTGAGGTGCATGCGAGATAAAGCCCCCTTGATTGCCTGCGTCTGCGCCGGTTACTCATTTTATCACGTTTTGAGAATATGTATGCGATTTACTCGTAGATGTATATGTGCGTGTTTTATACATAATAATTCTTAGTTGACCAGTTTATTTGTAATTCAATGAGCAAAAATAGTTACACTACTATAATATTTAAAGTTAAGTTTTCAATGAAGTTCGAAATTAAATAGGTACCGTAAAGCCGGGTTACTTTGTCCCAAAAAAATGATGTGTTTTACTTCTCATTCGATTTAATTGAAATACAACACCTTTATGTTAGAATTAATAAATCAGAAGTAAAGTTAAGAGTGTAATGAAGTAATTTGCACACTTTCTCTTTAATAAAATAATACCCAAGAGTTTTTTCTGTTTTGTAAAGTTTGGGCTAAAGTAATATCTTCGGGAGGGTTACTTTGGCCCATGACTTATTTTCGTGTTGTAGCGTAACGCTCATTAATTATGAAAATAAGTAACATGTTTAGACAAATTACGTATAAAATAGCAGCACTTCCTCTTACATATTGTTTGTTTTATTGCAGTTAAATTAAGATTTCATCATAATGACAAATGCAAACTAAAATAATTATTAAGATATAAATTTACAACTCCATCATAAAAATCTTTTCACATACTTCTTATTTCGATTAATTCTCACGTTTGTCCTGAATTTCATCGGCATATAACATTTTTATGCTGTGCTTTTTGCAACTTTTAGATACCTAACTTCCATTAAAGATTTTTTTTGTATTAAAACCTATTTAGTTATTTACTTCATGATGTTCCTAATATCTCAAAGTATATTCATATCCGCTCTCGTGTTATTCGGTTAAGCAGTTTTCGCGTAAAAATGTGATAGACAAAAAGTTCGACAGACGGGCAGACTTATTTAAAATTAACAGTTTTAGTATGTGTCGGGATGCAAAATTCATACCTAAAACACCTGATAACAATACATCATGTAATTTATGCGATGCTTTGGTTTTATGATAAACTTAATTTTGGGCCAAAGTTACCCCCTAGGGCCAAAAGTAACCCGGCTTTACGGTACTTGAAGGGTCCACGGAAAAAACATGTCCAGTGCTTAAAAAAATCAGGTCAAATTCACACCTTATTCTGTTAAAAGTAAGGTTAAGGTGGTTTTTCCTTCTGTAATTTGAATTGACTAAACATGTTGTTTCCGTAGACCCTTCACTTTATGTGTCTCGTAAATCGTAAAGTACGTAGAGGTAAAATTAAAAAAAATAAAAACCGACTTCAACCGATTACTTCAAGATTCCCGATTTGTTTCCATCATTGGTTTCCTCAAATCCTACTTTCTTAATGCAAATTATTGTAAATGAATGAAAATTACCAAAAGCGCCATACATGTACCTATAACATTTGAAGAGACCCTCGATGTCTTCAAGGTCCCATCATCAGAGGTTTCTTACTGGTTCTTCTCAGGAACGGCGTAGGGTTTGAACCAGTAGTAGATTTTTTTCTCTCATGTCAGACGATTCGAAAGTGCTTATTGATAAGCTTACTTGAATAAAGAATAGTTTGACTTTGACTTTGACTGAGACCCCAACTTGGTGCCAACGGGACCATCTCGGGGTTATACACGTTCGATCACAAAAAAATAATTAAAATCGGTTCACGATTCTCAGAGACATCAGGTAACATATTTACATACAACAAAAAAAAATCTGTCGACTTGAGAACCTCCTTTTTTTAAGTCGGTTAAAAATACAGTACCTCTCGCAAGCCTCTCGAAATCCGGACGGTTGAAGGAAAAATGCTCTTCTCTCACGTGGTGAACTGTCAAGTCAATAAATATAAATATCGTCGCTATACTCGCACTTACTTACTCAACCTCGGATATACAGCTGTCGAGTCATGGTAATGTCAACCTTCTTTCACTCTGAATACAGGTGTTTTTTCCATCAAGTAAGTATTGAAGATACGAGATTAAATATAACGGCGATATGATATGCTAAAGTTTAATAATAAATGACCGTCCTTTGTTTTAGCAGCGGCAGCAGCTACGGATGTTGTGGTCAGATATCAACGAATGTGTGAACCAATGTCAAACGAATTTTAAATTAATAATATTATGCTGCATTATCGTGCGATCTTGTCGATAGCGCTTAGCAGTCAGTAGCCGAGGGGAATGTAGTGAGAAATGTGAGAATGTCCCTCGTCCGACAAAAAATGAAGACTTGGATGCCGGCTACTTGGAACCGAAGGAGTTCAAAACGCGGTGGGCTTTTGAACGGTTTCAAGTAGGGTCCTCAAAATTATTGAGTCGATAGAACAATCCCCGTGGTAAGTGCAATAAGGAGCAATTACACAAAAGATCCCAAGGAGTCGAAGTGTATCCGTAAGGTTCCACTAATAATATAAGATGGCGCATTGGGAGGTAATGACTATATTTTGCCAAGCACATGACATGCGGGTTGGCGATCGTAGAAGTGTGTCCACTATGAGTTGATGACGCTGCTGCCCATCATCAATCCAATGAGTCCATCTTATCTTATTGGACGGGCCCTTACGCATACACTTCGACCCATTGGGATCCTTTGTGTAATTTTTTGCCTAATGCGCCAGGGTCAAAATTCTTTTCGCTGTCTTATTTTGTGTCCCTAAAAAACGTGACGCAGTGGTGATTTTGAATTGAAACCTAGCGTGAAAAACTAATACTTACAATTTTTTATATACTGAGTCGAAACAGCAACTAAACGCGTGACAGAGTGGTATAAAACAAGACGACGAAAATAATTTTGACTCTCCTACCCCAGTGATTGTTCTATCAACTCAATATGTTTGAGGACAGACTCTAGTATCAACGTTTTGAACTACTTCGGTTCCAGTAGCCGTACCACAAATTGTCAAGTATCGGATACGTTACGTTTTACTCGATACGCAAAATATTCAACAGCGCTCGCACTCATTTATTGGCTCGAGGACATAGGCCTGCTTTACGTATCAAGTAAAACCTAAGGTATCCCTTTGGCAACTTATGGTACAGCTACAGGTAATAGGAGGCCTATGTCCAGCAGTGGACTGACATAGGCTATTGACGGAGACCAGCGCTGCCTGAAAAGCCAGCATCATGCTGAGTAGGGCCCATTTCGTGGCACTGTGTTAAAATCTGTATGTCTTTTGTTTTGTAAAGTGTGTCATGAAAAATGTTTTGAGTTTGATGTATTATGTGACTACAGATAAGTGCCATTAATCGCAGAAGTCGCAGAACTAGTCTGTGGAACGTGGACTGACGAGGGAGGGATATCCTACTTCACAAATGGAGATACGTGTTCACTTTTTCTTAACGCCGATTAGTAACGTAACATTGCCTAGGCGTAATCTAAATCTAGTATAACTCGTTGACTAGATTCCGATTTTAAATAGAGAAATTCTTTTTTATTCTTTTTTTAACAGAATTTAAAACAAGGAGAAATCGGTTGAAGTAGCATTTTTTTTTATTTGGTGATTTGAAAATTTGGACTGGGTAACTCATCTGTTAATACACCATGGAGTTAGCCACCACAAACCCATTTAGGTACCCCATTTGACGGCATTCAAAGATGTAGGTCGTACATATACAATTCGTACAGCATTCTTTGCTATTGATTGGTGGCGGAGGAACCAGTTTGTCAGGTGAACCGGCCTCTAATGCAGGCTTATGCAATGTTAACTATGTTTCGAGATTATGAGTTCCAGATCGTGTACGATTAGTGGATTGTCAATCTTTTATATGTCTGCCATCTTGCCATAAAAAATGAGGATTCATTAATAAAAAAAACATGGTTTATTTTGTATACATCATCAGTCCATGCCAGACCACTGCTGGATAAAGGTTTTTTTCGCGTCTCAATCTCAATCATTACACGTGATATTCGCTTCACATAGTAATTATTATAAAGAGCGAGGTCTCTTTTTTACGACCTTTCACGCCATGTGATGGGAAGTGATGGAAAAAACTGTGTAGGTGAAAATCTTAAATAAATCACGTACTTATAGAGTGCAAAGTGCTTGTAAAAGACACGGCATTCTGTATTTAATCTCCGTGTCGATTCTTTGCTCGCTACGTAAAACAAGTGGTTAACTGAGTTTTTACCAACACTCTTTTGTAAATATAGTATCGGTCATATTAAATAATTATAAACTATATGCAGTACTATACTATCAGTAGGTACTATTACTTCAATGGTGCCGTGACCAGGATTTTAGTAAGCTCCTCAATCCTCATTACGTAATGCCTTAATACGTATGAGGTAATTTATGGTAATGATTTGACGAGTGCTCAGTTATTTAGTATTTATTTATATTGTATACAGTCGGCATGAAAAGTTGAACACGTATTCCTTTACAATACACTCAACTCAATACAGACTTAACTTTGTCAAGTGTACGCCGGTTTATTTTTAGGACAATGTGTTACTTTCTATAATAAGTTGCCAATAGGTTTCCTGTAGTTTATAATAGGTATTATATGGGTTGGCAAAATATTTGAAATTAGGTTTATTGAAAAAGCCTACTACAGCGTGGAGGAATATATAAATGATAAGGATGCATGGCCATTTGCAAGTAAAATAAAATAATTACATAGATAAGTTAACTAGTTAAGAAATTCACTGTAAGTACAAGATTTTTATGAGTTCTAAATGAATTTGTTTTTATCTTTAAGTATTTATGATGACGCAAAAGTTATTGTAAAATCCTACTTGAATAAATTATTTTTGACTTGACTTAACTATGACTAGCCACAAAGACCCATACTCCACTTAGGTAGATAATACCTAACTATAGCACGATACACATCTTAAATCATAATTGTGTCTGACCTACGGTTCACCAGCTTTCCAATACCGGATAACAGATTATCTACAACCAAAGTGACCTATAAACCTAGCATTCTACAAGACAATGCGACTTTTATGGCCAAGCTACATAATAAACACCTTGTTTGTATGATAACGATTTAATACCGCCTTTATTGAGAGTGGCATAAGAGCTACTTTAAAGTATGGGTGTAGATAAATGCATATATTGCAAGGTTTGGTGAGACATGCTGCCGCCTTGTTGTGTCAGTTTGTTAGTTGTGGTTAGTTGTATAAGTTATTGAAATGTTGTTTCAAATTTATTACTATGTACAGCATGTACTTTGAAGGAAATTAATTCGCGTACCTTTTCCGCTCTTATCACTATGATAATAAAGGTCAGAAAGGTACCCGAATACAAAATGTATTCGGAAAAGAATACAAATGTAAAGGAAATCCTTTACATAGTAAACGACAAAAATTTAAATACGTACGGTTAAAGTTTTAACTAGTAGGTACATTACAATATAAGTGCGAAGAAAATGAAGTACGAAATCGACACAATTTACGAATTTTCTTTTCGCGCGTGTATCGTACGATGTTTTTCAGTATAGATGGCCCTGCGACGTTTCGTCCTGACAAAAAATAAACACTACTGCGTAATAAAACACCAACTGTACTCTTTTGTTCATTTTGTTTAACTGATAAATATTATCTCAACGCGTACAGTCAAGGGTAAAAATATGTATACACTTTTTTACTTATGTCTGGAGCGTAAGGTCTAAAATTGTATATATATTTATGCCCCTGACTGTATTTACTCGCCGTGGGTCCAGTGTTTTATGTTGGTAATTAACTAATTATCATGTAAATACTAAGTTTAATCGAAGAGGCGAGGTGTCATGTCCCCCGCAAAGATTTTAAATATACTTGAACCGAAATTGTGTCTACATTTTTCAACTCTGAGCATAGTATATATGCTTACCTATAGATAGTTCCACGAGATTTGAGGCCACGCAAAATGTCATGTAAACACACGGGAAATTCTAAATTAGTGTTCTTTTATCGTACGGACAGCAAACCCAATTGCAACTGTAAGATTGACCAAAAATTTTGTTCAAGGGATTTGCTCCAATATTTTTAATAGTATTCATTTATTCACTACATTTTTTGCAATTAGTACTTCATTTGTTTTTCTTGTACAGTCAAGGGCATTAATATATACACTTCTCCATACTGATCCCTTACAAATGTGTCTATATATGAATGCACTCGACTGTACAATAAAGGTTAAATAAATAAATAAGAAATGAAAATTTCGATACGGCCATTTTGACGAAGGAACCCTAAATATGATCGTGCCGTAGTGGTCAAGCATATCCAAGTATTAAATCGACCTATAAGGGCAATAATTACACGCATTAAAGTTACCCGCATGCAATTTAATGTACAGGGTTGGGCGGATTAAGTGTCCTATTGAAAAACATTCGTTTATCTATTGAAATGTAACTGCTTTTCATACTCTGTATGTCATTTTAAATCGTCGATTTAATCAGCTTCATGGATTACGAAACTCATTCTCATAACATTTAGTTGTATATATTTTTAATAACAAATGTAAAAAGCGGTGTTGTTGAATAATGGTGCAGCGAGCATTAAAAATCGGGCGACATTATCAACTGACCATAAAAGTAAATATCAACGTATGTTTTAATACTGCACACCATCAATCGTTTCAAGGAGTCCTCTGCTTCCAAAATCAAGCCGAAATTGGGTAAGCTTTAAATGATTTGAGTCAGCAAAGTACCAATAAGCACCCATGGGCAATTTTTACGAAAATGTGCCTCTTATTATATAATCTTCGATAAAATTATTAAATTGAAGAGGGGTTAATATTTTGGGCACTGCAAAATAATCACAAAATGTGAGGCCCTTATAAAACAGATAATTTATATATGTGCTCTCTCTCTTTAAAAAATATAAGAGTTAAACACAAAAAGTCGAACAGGCGGCACATTTTTCAAAGAAAATGCATTTTCATTGCAAGAGTTTGGTAAATGCCAGATTGATTATGGGTATAGTGTTTTATTAAGAACTAGAAAGGAAGGTATTTCAGTTATAAATTTATTCCAAAAAGTTATTCAATCAGGGTACAATATGATAAGAAGAAATACCAAGTTATAGCCAAAATTATGAGGCTGATATTTACCTAGCAAAGTACGTTAAATCTTTAGATAACTGAAATGCTATAAACATTTCCATATACAAATCAATGCAGAGTTTTATTGGGACGGGTTTAGGCTAAGATTCAAGTTTGTACTAGGGTTAGATAACCTAATATGACATCACATGGCAAATAAGGTAGTGCGTGCCGGATGAAATTCCTTATACGACGTAATGCTTAAAATAATACATGTTAAAGGGGAGTTTATCAAATTTATCAATTGCTGCGGTAAAATATAGAATGTTTCTGATATAAATAACACCAAGATTAGTTATATTGTTTTGTTTTTAAGCTTTTATACCACTTTTTAACTAGGACACTTAATCCGCCCAACCCTGTATAATAAAGTACGAGTAGCTATTTACGTAAGTTGTACCATTCTCCCTCATGGTTTTACCATAGGTACGGCTTCCAAATATCTAAAGTTTGAGCAGGCCTTGGCTAGGCGTTATCAAATGTACAGTAGACGTCAAAGATATCGTTACGGTTTAGGTGCCAAAAATATATTTACACGACTTTATTGCCTTGACATTAAGGTCGTGTCAATATATTTTTGGCACTTAAACCGTAATGATATCTTTGACGTTGACTGTACAAGAATGACAGATTCGTACGAAAGGTCACGTGATCATTTCCATACATGATTAAGGTCACGTGACTTATCGTTTATCGTAGACGATTGCAGAATGGCATCTTGGCTAAGCCTAGCAATGTACACATGAATGTAGGATTAATATGGATTTGACAACGTTATAATAATAGCAAGAACGAAAGGGATGGTCTTATGAAACTTTTTACTAGTGGAAGTGAAAAGGAACGATAATCGTCCGTCCTTATCACTGTGCCACTATTTTTTGTGTGTGTGTGTGCATTAGATGCTAAATGTAAGTGCCAGACAAATGCGTTGAATACGTCACTAAGTGCCTGTGTGGCACTTTCTTCTTAGTAGTAAGTGACTATGTCTATCCCTCTTAGTGGCACAAGTTGCAGAACATTCTTTAAATTGCAGGAACATACTCGAAAGTTTCCGAGAAATTTCATGAGAATTTAATAGTAAGTTCTCATTGAGAATGTTTCCATGAGAACATTGAGAACTTATAAAAATGTGTTATATCTTTTTTCATCACACTTGCTGTCTAAGCGCGCCATTGATTGCGTGCGTAGCGGGAGTAATAGAAAAGTGAAATTCCCTAGGGAGTCATAGAAATGTCAGTACTTCATTCAATAATATTATGTCTAGAGTCTAGAAACTTATTTTTTTGTCGGCATGTGTGATGAAAAACATTGTATGCATCACGATCGGTAAGCGGAATACTAACTCGAGTCATAAAAGCCCTCCGCCTAACGGCGTCGGGCTTCTAACTCTCTCGTTAGTAGTTGCCTACTTACCTCCCTTGATGCACAATGTAAATAAATAAACAAGGCAATAAATATAACTTATAAGGCATGTATCTAGTACTGTCTTGGCTTGATTAGTTTATTTGTTAACTTTAGATTCCCGAGAACATTCTCTATGGAAGTTATGCAACTTATTAAACTTCTACAATGCTAGCTAGGCCTGCAGGTATATACCTATTCGAATATTATAGGTAGCTTTAGTTACATTTTAATGAATACCACGTTTAAGTTGGTTATTTATAACTAACCACGAAATCAATTAGCTGATTTCAGTCTTAGTTCACTTCACAGAGGTGAACAAGCAGGGGCGTAGCTACTGCCGTATCTGCCGTATCAATTATACGGGGCCCCCGGGCCACGGGGGCCCCCAAAGTGTGTAAAGAAAAAAATAAAAACTTTCTAATTTATATTACCTCCATAAAAGGGCCTCCAAAAAAAAATTATACGGGGCCCCGACAAGGCACGCTACGCCACTGTGAACAAGCATCATTTCACCATCGTTTCAGCCGAAAGACGTCCACAGCTGGACATAAGTCATGATCGCCAATATGACCGGTTTTGTGCTGCTTGCCTCCAGCGGGTTTCCACGACCTTGACCTTCGGACCATCTTATGGGAGGTCTTTACGCTGCGACTTCCGGTACGTGGTCGCCAGTCCAGCAGTTTCAGCAGTGTTATTCACTAAGGAAACCGCCTTGCTGTCAGCGCTGTGTCAGCGCTGCGGCAGCGTCGAGCCTTAACATGGTATTCGCTAATGTACTTTAAACGACACTAGTGCTAGGCGACGAATGCGGCGTGAGCTGCGTCGAGAGTTTGACGTTTAATGTACGAAATTACGAATCCGAACTTCGTATTCTCTAACGAAAAACAGCGACGAACTCGCCCACAACCTCGCTCACAGCCTCGATTCCTAATGTCAAATAAAACAGCTAGGATTTTAGACAAGGCTGTCTCGACGTCGAGCTCGTTGACAAACGCAGCGTCGAATGTGTGAATAAGAGAATAGCATAGCATAGCTGGCTCCATCGGCCATCTGATCTTCTGGCGATGTGCCCAGCCCACTGCTACTTAAGTCTGGCAATTCTTAGAGCAATGTCGGTGACTTTGGTCCTCTTGCAGATCTCCTCGTTTCTGATTCAATCACGCAAGGAAACTCCGAGCATTGCTTCTCCAATAACCTCTCAGCGAGTTCATGATTTACAGATATTAAAAATAAGGTGACCAATTGATCATAGGTACATACGACCGAGTACCTAAATGCTTTAAATTTGCGAATTTCGGTAGTAGGCCAGGGTGCTTAGACAAGTTGTCAATCGCTAACGCTTAATCGTCAATCGTAAACGAAAGGCAGCTATCTGTCTTCGTCGCACTAATATGAAAGAGTGACAGAGAGGGAAAACTACGATACGATACTAAGCGTCAGCGATTGGCAACTTGGCTAAGCATCCAGGGAATTAGGGGGTTCACACGCGCGTTGCTTACCTACGTTAAAGTCCGAAATTAGAGCATAACCTTTTTAGTTTTACAGTCGTAGGTATATATCCATGACCTACAGCCAAATCGGTGCCCAATTTATTAACGCCTTGTATAGAAATGATTCATATTTTGCATTTTCGACATCTGAACGAGCGTGCGTGACAAACGGTTGGAGAATGGCGGACCTTTCCACAAGGCCGTTCGACTAAATGGCAAACCAGACGTTAAAAATAATAAAACTCTTTAATAACTGACATAAACGTTCTTGGATAAAGTATGTTTTTATTCTCACTATTCGCAGTAATATGATTTAAAAAAGTAAATTGGCTCAATGGGTCCATTCCGGTACATGCGTGCAGTTAATTAATTTTTAAATCCCTTTCTAAGAAAGGGTATTTTTATGTCTAACATAAACGGTTACACTGCAATGATTCCGCCTTCGTACGAGTACGTATTTAAATAAGTTCATTAAAGTGTGTCTTATAAGAGTTATAAGTATAGGGGTTGAATCAACAATCATCATAAATTATGCGAAAAGGGTACTAGCAAAAATCCCGGTTGGCAGGATCCTAGCAAAAATTACAGTTACTCACCGAAAACAAGTTGTCAGTGAAAACAGCACGTGCTCTGTGTTACATCCTGTTTCTTTTGTGTTCCAAACAAAAACCTGACTTCAAAAGGCACTAGGTGTGTCTTAAAATTCAAACTAAAGTTCACGAGGCACTAATACCGTTAGTATTACAAAAACTCTGCTGCATCACTTAAAACCACACACAAATCAACCAATATCGCAACTGGACACTATTTCAAAACTCGAAGCACAAGTTACTAAAACAATTAAACGATATTTCGTATTGTAATTCGTGTTAACTTTATTTAAACACGTTGAAATCGCGCTACCGTACAGCCACCGTGGAACCAGACTTGCAACTAACAGAAATGTTTACGTTACGATACATTGACACTAAGTTGTTGTCCTTTTCTAATCATAATAGTCACTAAAAGAGCGAAAGAGATGGATCTTCCTACGGTTATTGCAATTTAGCCTAATTAGCGCTGTTGACGCCATCTGTGAGAGTAGCTTGAAATGACCACGTTATGCCCCTTGACGTTGTGTATCGAGCTTCTATCTTAGTTTGATAAGATGTCGATAGATGGCGTAAAAATACACAACACAAAATGAAAATGAAAGTAATGTAGTATTAGTAACCTGCCGCTAAAAGATGGCGCTTGATTACATTTGGAGAAAATCATTTTCAACAGACTTCAAAAAAGGAGGTTCTCGTATGTATTTTACTCGGTAATCTTGATATCTCCGAGAATCGTAAACCGATTTTTTTTTATCGATAGGGTTTAACCCCACAATATGTGGTCCCGTTGGCACCAAGTCGGGGTCTGATGATTGGATCATGTCATTATCGTAATCATGGCATTGTATTATTACCTTACCAAATAATAAATTAATTATTAAGGGATGAGATTATTTTACAAAATAAATGTTGACGTCTACGTCTACGTATTCGAAATGAATAAATTTTATTAAAGATGGGTATAATTAAAGAATTTAACATACCTAGGTACTATCAGTAGGTTTGGTACCTAAATTAGCTACAAGTGTTAAAAGTAGGAAATCTGTATTGAACTTAATGTATCTACTTACCTATACGTATAGCTACTATTACAGTGTAGAGTCACCGTCAATGATAAACAAACAGCTGTGACATTCTTATAGGTGCTGAACATAAAATATCGAAATAATATTGTAAGTAGGTATATGGAAGTTTATTACGACTATTTATTAATCCACTACAAAATCGGGACGGTTTGGGTAGGTAGCTCCTTTTAAGGGTTTTTTTAGGTTTAATTTTATTTATGTTAATATTTTAATTTTACTCTTATTACTTGTTTCTTAAAATTTAGTTTGTAGTTCATAGGTATTATTCGTAAGTAGTTATTGTTTTTTTTTTAATTGTAAGCTTTTTATTAATGTAAATGTAACTATAATAATATTGTAATTATGTTTGTGTGTGTTATTGTATTTTAATTTTATTAAAAAAAATGGCACTCATCTTAATTAATTTCTAAGTATAAGTAGGTATTTATTAATCTTTTAACAACGTATGAATCTTTATGTTATGAGATTTGAATGAAATAGTTTTGAATTTTTGAATTTTGAATAATAAATTTTAAGGAATTAATAGATAGATAGATCGTTTATTTGTACTAATTATACATTGTCGCAGGAGTCCGCTGGATGCGGGTGGCGCAGGACCGGTCATTGTGGCAATCTTTGGGGGAGGCCTATGTTCAGCAGTGGACGTCTTTCGGCTGATATGATGATGATGATGATGATACATTGTCAGCTTATACATGGGTACACTAGGTAAATCTTTGTAAACAATTTATGTCATGACATTAGGTACTACTATCATACTAGTTCAATAACATTTATTGAATGTAAATTATTATAAAATTAGAAATAATATAGAATTACATTGTTGATCACAAATAAAATGAATACATTAAATTAAAATATGAAAATTACAATGTCAGGTTTGATTCAGATAGAATGTCAGTTGGCACTTAAACCTACGACATATTCACTCACTCACCCTGAAACTCTCTTACAGAGTAGTAAGCCTTCGCGGTGCAGAATGTTTTGAGCTGATGTGTGAAGCGGCGCTCTGTACTTAAATTTCTAATAGTTTCAGGAATTTTGTTATAGATCTTTGCGCCTATATTACTCTAAGGGAGCTACCTACTTTCTGCAATCGATGTGTCGGGACCATCAATGCCGGTTTTCTTCTCGCGGAGAAGGTCTTAGCCATTGGGAACTCGTCGAGGTTCCTTCTCACATATTTACCTACTTCGAAAATAAAGAGGGAAGGAACTGTCATGATCCCTAGTCTCACAAATAGTTGTCGGGCGGGTTCGTCCTGGGGGACTCGACATATCAGTCGAATCACTTTTTTTTGTAAGATAAATGGACGGTCTCTATGAGCTGCCAGGCCCCAAAGGTCGATTCCTCTGACTAGGTGTGCATGAAAGTATGCGAAGTATGCTGTCAGCAGGCCCTGCTCCGACAACGTATGTTTAAGGCGTGTTATAGCATAGTAGGCTGAGTTTAGTTACAGATCGCGTCAATGTGCTCACCCCACTGCAAGCCGCTATCAAAAATAAACCCAACATAACGAGCATGATCCACGGGCTCCACTTGTACGCCATTCGCAGTTAAATCGAGTGTCGGCTGTACCTTACGGCTTAATGAGAATTGGAGAAGGTTCGTTTTCTCGACGTTTAACTGCATGCCATTAGCCTGAAACTAGTGTAGCAATTTGAATATCACGCTCATGGTATTATTTTGCAGTTCGTTCTGTGAAGACCCATTGACGATAGCGCATATGTCATCTGCGTACATAATAAATGTAACAATGGAGCTGTGGAATGGCAGATCATTCATTAGAAGAGCGAACACGCTGTTTCCTACATTTGAGCCCTGGGGGACAGATCTAACTCCAATTGAGTCAAACGTAGATTTTTCACCGTTCACATCGGTGACCTGAATGCGATCGGCTAAAAATGATTTTAATACGTCCAAGGCTTTACCACGTACACCATAGTGTTCCAATTTGGCCGCAATCAACTCGTGGTCCACAAGATCGAATGCGCGAGACAAATCGAAAAATAGGGCAGCAACACACCGCTTAGCCTCTAGATGGCCCAATACAGTTTGCTGCAGTTTGCGCACAGCCGCTACCGTGGACCGGCCCGCGCGGTAGGCATATTGGTCGTCGCAAAGGACCCCTTTG
Organism: Thaumatotibia leucotreta; assembly: GCA_025490895.1. NCBI lineage: Eukaryota > Metazoa > Arthropoda > Insecta > Lepidoptera > Tortricidae > Thaumatotibia > Thaumatotibia leucotreta. The sequence continues at coordinate 17,581 of JALPQI010008295.1, forward strand.
GCACCGAAAAAGGATGCAAGTCTGTTGCATAGGCCCGTTTCAAATACCTTGGAAAGGGCCGGTACGAGTGATATTGGACGATAGTTTTTCATCGTGTCCTTGGAACCCTTTCCTTTATAAACTGGGGTCACTTTGATCATTTTCAAGGATTTAGGATAATATCCAGCGGCGATCGCGTTATTGAAATGCTCGCATAGATGGTGGATAAAATTAGGAGGGAGCTTATGTAGTATTGAAGTAGGAAAGCCATAAACATCTTTAGTACCCTTCGCCTTGATCGTTTTAATGATTGCCAATATTTCCTGGTCTGAGAACGGTGTCATAAACATTGTGGTGGCCTGAGGCGGGCGGGCGCTGCGGCCACGCACGGCCGCGTCTGGGTGTCGCGCACCACGCTCAGGTAGTGCTGGTTGAGCGCGTCAGCCAGCTGGCGACTCGAGCCGCGCTCGCCGCACACCGCTCGGCGCAGCACGCAGAACTCATCCCCAGTGACTCGACCCTTGTTGGTCTCAGACTTTATGATATTCCATAGGGCGGAGGCCTTATTATCACTGGATTGTATTTTATCATTTAGAAAAGCTTTCCTAGTTCTATTCAATAACGCATTATGTTTACAGGTGAAATTGTTCACGAGTTGGGTTAATTTAAAATTCTCAGGATAAAATCTAGTTAGCATACTTAATAGTAAAAGAAATTCTTTACTTTTAGTATTTTCGGAGTTAGACCAAACTTTATCCTTCGGTCTTATGGGTACTTTTTTGACTGGACAGCAGGTATCAAACTTCCTTAAAATAACTTTAAATAATCCATCTAAACCGCTATTCGAAAGTGAAAGTGCAGACCAATCGAAGTTACCTACATCCTCAAGAAACCGTGCTATACTCACTTCATTAGTGATCCTTTTAGTTATATGTCGGGTCTGGTTATTTGTTGACATTATTGACATTCTAAAACAAACAGCGCAGTGATCGCTTAGACCTGTATCGATCGGGTAGGTTAAAGTTAAATCTCTTGGTATATCGGTATACGCGTGATCGAGGAAAGATTTCGAGTCACCTTGAATTCTTGTTGCAAAATTTACCATTGATGTCAAATTATAACGTATTAAAATCTCTTGAATGTCCCTTCTTTGTTTGGTCCGTTTTAAAAAATCTACATTAATGTCACCCATTATCAAAACATTTGCATTTTCACAAGTTACGTGGCTAAGCAATAAATCCAGCTGATGAGTGAATATATCGAGATTACCCTCCGTATTAGAACGGTATATACAGATAATAATAACATTTATATCGATAACTTGTATAGCTGCTATCTCAACGTGCATTTCTATGGAATAGCTACATAAGTCCGGCCTATCAATGACGGTAAGCCCATTGTGTGCATAGATGCATACACCACCGTGTTGTCTAGTTACACGGCAATAGTGTGAGCTTAAAAAGTAATTGCCTATATTAATGACACACAACTCATCGGAATGCATCCAATGCTCGGTAAGCAATAGGAGATCATACACAACATCGCCTTGCAATAGGGACTCAATACCTACAGTCTTGTTACGAAGGCATCTCACATTTTGCAATAAAATATGCAATTGTCGTTCACATACACTATCCATTCGTTTGTTGTTATTCGACGGCTGGCGCCAATAAATAGTCGTAACTAGAAAAAGGTCGCCGAACTGAAGATTGAGCTCTATAACAGGGGCGCAAAGTCACTGGTATTAAAGAAAATTACAAGAACTTTGTTCTTTTAATGGGAATGAAGCTGGAACTGTTTTTAAGGTTCCGTAGCCAAAATGGCAAAAACGGAACCCTTATAGATTCGTCATGTCCGTCTGTCCGTCTGTCACAGCCGATTTACTCGGAAACTAGAAATGCCACAGTAACGAAATTTGGTAAGGATATGTGTTGTATGAACCGCTACAGGATTATGATACTAAATTGTAAAAAAGACCATTGGGGTGGGGGCCCTCCATACATGTAACTTAGGGATAGAAAATTTTTTTTTAGTTGTATATAAGCATGTGGGGTATTGATAGAAAGGTCTTTGAAAATGATATGAAGATTTATAAATCTAATTTTTATTTAAGCAAATCGTTTTCGAGATATCAGCTCTCAAAGTCTCAAAATGTGTCCCCCCCCCCTCTATTTTTTAAACTACGCGATATAAAATTCTTAAAAAAATATATGTTATGCACATTAATAAACTCTATCAACGAGTTTTGGTTTGATTAAATTATCTCCTATAGTTTTTGAGGTAGGTTGATTTAACTGTATTTTTTTAATAATAAATTGATAATGGTACGGAACCCTTCGCGCGCGAGTCCGACTCGCACATGGCCGGTTTTTTTATTTATTTTAGAAAGCTGTAAACATAACCAAATTCATTGTTTTAATAATAAATAAACAAAAAAAATATAAAGAAAATTAAAATCGCGTGTTTATTTTGACAGTTAGACGGATCTTACGCCACAGTGCTGCTATCTCACCGTTCCATAGTGGCAGAAAAATTATCAAAAAACCTCATTCAGTGTTCCTAAAGTGAAACACCCATATACACCGTGGACCCGATTAACCGAAAAAAATTAACCTCATGTCTACAATACCTACATAAAAAATTGCCAAATTAAATTGGAAATGTGTCTAATTGACATCGAGTTTAAAAATTGTGTCACAGGTAGGTTGGAGGTTAAAACATGTATTCTTGACGTTAAAAGGAGCAAACTGTGTACTAGTCCATACCTAATCACATAATAATATGATTTTCATCATAATTTGAAACAAAAAAATCTCTGATAATAAGCCATATCCAGATAATTGCCTGTGTGTCTTAGTCCAGTGGTTATACGTGGTTTAATCTTTCAGGTTATTAAAGATAAAACGGGTATACGATGTATGTGGGCGTACGGTTTCGAAACACAGGCAGCCCGCCTGCGTTGCGCCGGAGTCGGCCGGCGACTGCTGCTCACGCTGCGCACGCGCCGCGAGCCTTCATTTCACTCTCTATACCAGGGCTCGCCAACTGTTTATTGCCGTTCACAATTATAACATTTATTCTATATATTATATTAAATTGTAAAATTATCTTATCTTTAATAGTTGACTTTGAATAATTATTTAATTGATTTATAATTACTAGTTTAATTATTAGTTAGATTCAATTTATGTTTCTACCTATATAAATTGTACAGAATTGTAAATAATGTATTTAGACGACTAAATAGTAAAATAAAATAAAGTAACCTGTTAATTATGGATAATAAACTATACAGAAAAACAATAACACAGCATGCCTGTGGGCCCAGAGCTAAGATTCCCTGTGTCGCTGGATCCTATGGAGAATTAGGTATAATAACCTACATTAACTATCATTCATACAGAGGAGATTATTTACATCATTAATGAAATATAGGGGTACGAATAATATTCGATAGGTCAGTTACTTTACTAAGCAATTTTATTTATACACTGTATGATAATTTAATAGCATAGAAAAGGTTTGAGTATTATTTCTTAAATAATTCATTGGATTATCAAAGATATTTAAAAAGGTGCTACATATTACTAGCTTAACTGATCCATGGAAGATTCTAAAGATCGTTAAGATTAATTTGTATCGATTTAGAGTGTTCCAACACCGTTTAGTACAATAGTGTTAAATGAAATTCATATTTAAAAATAACGCCATACTAAGCCACGAAAGAGAAACTATTAAACTGCAATTTAATAACATCTGAATAACATTACTTAAAGATTAGTAAAACTAATTTACGATTACCTACTAAACTAACAAATCTTATTAGTTACGTTAAAGACAAAAGGTTGCCGACCGCTGAATCGGCGCAACATTTTCCCAGTGGGGATGACAGGCGCGGAAAAAAGTAAAAACATTGTATCGACAACAACAACAACCATCGACCGCTTTTTTCCGGCCATTTCTAAATCGGACGCCGCCGGCAGTGGTCGCATCCTGAAAAAAATGCGTTAACTTTTTTTTACACAGATGCCTTAAGAAACTTTTTTATTTTTTTTCTTTTTGTAATGTTTAGTGATTAGTGTTGTGTAGTGATAATGTTGTCCCGGTGTAGTGTCGGTAGTGCGGGGAGGAGTGTTGTATTTTTTTTAATTATCGGACATGTGTTGGACTTTGGAGAAGCTTACAGCCCGAGAGGTAAGTTTTTAATTGGTTTATTACAAAAAAAATATTAAATAACAATAGGTATCTTTTTCGAGGGGATATCTTTTACGTTTTAAAAATATTTAAATAAAATGTATCATTATTGATTTGGACCTTTTTAGGTACCCATAGGTACATATAGGTAACAGAAATATTTATATTTAAATAAATTCCCGTTACCGTAACAATGAAAAAATAAGTATTCCAAATATGTCAACAAACTCACCAAGAATGTTTAATGTGAACAAAATTATAATATATTACATATTTATTATTTTCTAATATATTTATTAAATTAAAACAATGCTATTTACTTTACCAAAGTGACAAAAATCCGGAGATTTTTATATTTATACCGATTTCGTAACTTTTTCCAAATTTCACGCCATTTCAAATCTACGACTATTTAGGTATGTAACATTTGTTTGGGTACACCCCGTAGAACACTAACACACATCGTTACAAAATATATAAAAAATAACACCCCATCTTACAGTAGCACATTTTTCAGAGTCGCCTGTCAGTTTCACAGAAATCACAGAATATATCAAAGTATAGTTCTGCGCTCAAGTTCATATTTATATTTTGTCACCACGCAAAAGACAAAACGTATGAATGCGTTATTTACTTTAGTTAATTCATTATGATGCGTTTACATAGATCACAAGGTCACAGTGTCACCGCACATGTAGGTATATAGATATGTAGATGCAATTTTAATAACTGTGAATCCTCGGAATCGCGGCTCACTGAAAGTCAGTTAGCCTACCGCGAACTCCGAAGTAAAGGTGCGTTTAAACCAAATAGTCCGTGGGCTAGTCGGCTTGAAATTAGAAAACGGTATAATTTGGGGGTACCAAGTGTCCTTTTTACAGTAGTTAGACATATTCATAAGGATGTTAAAAAAGTATGATAGACATCTCAAAGTGGTAGCTAATAGGCATACGGGCTATTTAAAGATTTCCGTTGTATGACAGGTATGGTTAAAATTAGGAGGTACAAATTTTCCTTTTCACGGCTGTTAGGTAAGCTTATAAAAACGTCAAAAATGCAACATTGCCATTTATAAGTGCTACCTAACAAAAATGGGGGCCAATCAAAGATGGTGGATCTCAAGTTTTACAAAATCAAGTATATCTCGAGAACTATTAAATATATCTAATTACTCTCTTAAACAAAATTAAAGGCATATCTGTAAGCTTTATATTTTGCATATACATCATATTGCTAAAACCAACCAATAATTAATTATGACCAAATTTATGAAAATTTCGTGATTTTGATTATTTTTGTGTCGTGGTTTTACATAGTAGTCATGACGCTAGAAAAATTAAATATTTTTTAAAGATAGTGTATTTAATAAGCTTTAATTTGATGTATATAACTTGTTGGCGGTATTAAAAAAAAGACCCATAAAAAATATTTGAATGTATTGTAGTCATAATCCACCGTATACTTAGTGATTTAAGAGGCGATGGAAGTGCGACTCGTAAATAATAGTGCTTATTTCAAATAACCAAGATTGAAAAATATAAAAAAATCGCCTCTTAAAATCATTAAGTATACGGTGGATTATGACTACAATTCATTTAAATATTTTTTATGGGTCTTTTTTTTTAAACCACCAACAAGTTATATACATCAAATTAAAGCTTATTAAATACACTATCTTTAAAAAAATATTTAATTTTTCTAGCGTCATGACTACTATGTAAAAACACGACACAAAAAAAAATCAAAATCACGAAATTTACATAAATTTGGACATAATTAATTATTGGTTGGTTTTAGCAATATGGTGTATATGCAAAATATGAAGCTTACAGATATGCCTTTAGTATTGTTCGAGAGAGTAATTAGATATATTTAATAGTTCTCGAGATATACTTGATTTTGTAAAACTGGAGATCCACCATTTTTGATTGGCCCCCATTTTTGTTAGGTAGCACTTATAAATTTCAATCTTGCATTTTTGACGTTTTTATAAGCTTATCTAACAGCCGTGAAAAGGAAAATTTGTACCTCCTAATTTTAACCATACCTGTCATACAACGGAAATCTTGAAATAGCCCGTATGCCTATTAGCTACCACTTTGAGATGTCTATCTTACTTTTTTAACATCTTTATGAATATGTCTAACTACTGTAAAAAGGACACTTGGTACCCCCAAATTATACCGTTTTCTAATTTCAGACCGACTAGCCCACGGACTAAAAAGAGCATTCGCTGTTCTAGCGCCCGTTCTACGAAATCAACCAATCACGTTTTATGTACCGATCGAATTTCGTAGAGTGGGAGGTTAGAACAGCGAATGCTCTTTTAGTTTAAACGCACCTTTAGCAAATTTCGAGGATTTATCTTTGTCGCACCAACTAAGACGTCATTAAAGTGACAGAGACAAATCGCCGAAATCTGTGAACTTCGGAGTTTGCGGTAGGGCCGCAGCGTTACGGAGTGTGCCCTATAGGTGTGTATGTATAGCACTGCCCACTAAAGTGCCGATTTCAAAGAATGAACTTTTAACGTTTAGGAAATGAGCCTTATATATATATGACAACTGTACGTAGGGGAGAGTGGGTAGGATTCGTACAGCGGGAGCATTCGTACAGTGGTCATAATATCTCCGCTATCCGACACGCGAACATGTTCATATTTTTATGTATAACGGCCACTAATATGCATAACTTATCACCGAGATGGGATGGAAATATGGAAGATAGTTTCTTCAAAAAAAATTGAAACGTGTTTTTGACACCTCAAAGTAATTATGAGAGTCATTTTTAAATGCATTTATTTCAGAAAGCTTTGCTCAGTTACACACGTAATTAAATATACTTCATAAGCTAATCTTTGAACTACGTATGAAATGCTTAATTATATGATTAGGATACCATTTATTTTTATTTTTTGTTTTAAGTTTTTCATTGTTGGATGGGGTACTTTCGTACAGCCAAGAATGTATGAGAATCCTTACTGTACGAATGTACCCCAATATTAATAATAATAAGTGAGAATATTGTTTTTTCCAAATGAAGTCGTCGATATATGAATAAAATATTTGTAAATAAATACAGATAGTTGAGAACAAAACTAATACTGTGGTAAAAAATACTATGTACGAAGGTACCCCACGCATGGGGCGCATTCGTACGATTTTCATTTTTTGGGAAAACCTATCTGACGTTCTTACCTTACTTTGTATTAGCTCTAAGCCGAACTATTATTAAAGCCAGATAATATAGCCACCAAGCAGCATTGATTTCATTTAAAAATAGCTTGTACTTTTTTTTCTACGAGGCATAGAGTAAAAAGTGTACGGATCCTCCCCACTCTCCCCTATTTAACAATAAACTGAGTTAGGACCCTTTCGCATAAACAATGATGTTATAATATAATTATCACAATTTTCACATACAAGTCTACATAGAACTACTACTTGTAGTAGTAAAAAAATATTAATAAGCAGAGCTTAAAAAACTTCTGCTGCCCTAAGGCATCCCAGTATTTAATTAGTGAAAAGTTAAATGATGCTTTATTTAAAGATTCTAATCATGGTATGTACCTATATATAATATATACAGCCCTGTAACTATTACTGTAAAGTTATGTATGTTCTTTGAGTGCATCTTTTTCTTGATTGTACTCTACCTAATTGACTTGTATTTATAGAAATATGATCGATTAGTCTTTCATACATACCTAATAACAGCATTAATATCATGCCTCATTTTTTATCGGCCGAAAACTAGGAATCATATTCACCAAAAAAACCGACTTCAATCGATTTCTCCAAGATCCCATCATCAGACCCCGACTTGGTTTGGTGGCAATGGAGCCGTCTCGGGGTTATTAAAAAAAACTTTAATTTGGTTCACGATTCTCGGAGATATCGACTAACAACATACATAGAAAAATCTGTCAAATTGGGAACACCTTCTCTGCTTTGCCTTAGGGTTGACTGGTAGAGAATGCCCTTGGCATTAAGTTCGAATTTTGTACGTTAAGATTATTTTTTGTGCTATAATGTTTAAATAAATAAACCTCCTCCTTTTTAGAAATCGGTTGAAAATGGAGCTTTTAGTAGTTTACGCCCACGCTGGCAACATTTCCGTGCTGAATTAGGGATGATGACTCACATAAATTATTTCACATTATGCACGATATAATACAGGAAGAAATTATCTATTACTATTATGTATGTAGCTATATTACTAAAATGTAGCTTGCAGTCATTTTTATAGAGAACTTCTATACACCATGTTTTTTTTTTAATTCCGTTAAATTTAACAGGCTGCTTTGAACAATAAATGTTATCTTAAGCCGCGTTTTCACTTAGTGTTCTGAGCGAGCATTCTTTCGTTCTTGGGCACACATTTCACAGGATTTCACATAGCAAAATGTTCGTTCATCAGCCGTCATTTGCTATGTGAAATCCTGTTTTCATAGGCCTAAAGGTGCATTCAGACCAAACAAGCATTCGCTATTCTATCCCCCACTCTACGAAATTAACGAATCACGTTTTGTGTAACGATCGAATTTCGTAGAGTAGGGGGATAGAATAGCGAATGCTCGTTTGGTCTGAATGCAGAACGAACGAATGCTCGCTCAGAACACTAAGTGGAAACGCGGCTTAAGATAACATTTATTTTTCAATTATTTTCATGCTTGACACATTCGCGAATTCATTCTGCAAAATATTTCCGGTCCTAACTCCTAACCTTCACTTTCATCGCATTATTCATAATCTGATCTATAATAACATAAATAAGGGGTTTTCACAACAATACACAATAAGTGTAGAAACCATAGGCTAGCGATAATTTGCAACCAATCTTACGACTAGATAGCTATCGGCTGTTACGAAATATAATCGAGTTTGTAATTGAATCAATTTTGCACTATCCGAATGATTTATTTTGTTTTAGTTTCGTTCGACGAGTGGTACTTAAGTGTATTAATTGAATAACTGCTTATACGCTAAATTACAATTTCGAAAATGGTTAGCGATCAGAGAGAAATTTCGGAAATTTCATTACTTAGAAATATCGGAGATTTCAAGAATTGGGTAGAAAGAAAAGGAATAAAAAATTGAAACAAGTTCTAAAAAAAATTAATTCATCGTTACACACACAATCAACATTTATGTGGTAAGACACAGGTAGGTACTTAGTAGTACACAGATGTAGAGCAAAATATTTTTCCTTTGGCTTTTCACGGAAACGTCAGAGTTCATATTGCTGTCACAGTCAACTTCAACATTCAATGCGCTGAGACAGACAGGTTAAAGCTGCATTTCCACCAGAGATGTGCGAGGATGTGTTTCCATTCAAATGACACCTCGATCGAGTCGTTAATAGGAATAATAGGTGTCATTTGTATGCAAACACATCCTCGCACATCTCTGGTGGAAACACAGCCTTATTTGGACGTTTCCGTGAAAACACGAAGGAATAAGATTTTGCACTACAATCTGTACGTATATATATTATTTCGTCAGCCTTCGTAATCTAGTTGGTAGTGACCCTACGAATCTAGGTTCGAAGCGAGGGCATTACTTGTATACCTATTTATTTATCACAAATATTTGTTCCTCGGTCATGGCTTTAACATGTTCACATCCGGTAGTGTTTCACTAAGTGCTAATACTATGCCAATGGAAATTATTTGATAGAACTCCTATGACACGCATGTGTAACCGAAAAGATTGCACTCATATGCCGACGACACAGCACTTGTGTCAAAAACTTTCGTATTTCTATGCCACTGGCATAGGAGCAAGAACTTGATATATGTTAGTGGCATAAGAATAAGATTACTTTTGATCGCATATGTCACTGGCATAATTTTGTTTCTCACGATCTGTGTCACCGGCTTCGAACGTGTTAAGTAATCTGTAAAGTAAATAAGTAACTATAATTACGAGTAAATATGTATTTATCTATTACATTATATCTTCGATTGGTACCTACATCACATCAATTGGGCCTCACAGGAGTCACAGGTGTGTGAGTAACCAAACCAATACGCTGCGTTCTTTTTATAGGTTGAAGCACTATCCGCCAGTTAGTACGAAACCCCTCTTTATTCAGGCGTTGGTGTAGCCAGTCATTGATAATGGCGATGGCTACTCAAATATTAGTCAGGAATTATTAAACAAATTATACAGGCTGTCCAATTCGTGCATTAGATTTATTTATGGGCTCCGTAAATATGATCATGTGTCAGGATTTGCCGTAAACATTCACTAAATCAACGCTTACTTATTTAATTTTAGGGTTTATGAATCGACTTAGTCCTTAGGGCACTTACTTCTGCGGGTATCCCATGCGACTTGGAGCTTCCGGGACTTAACCATCACAAAACCATGGCAAAAGGCCGGATGGTTTGACCTTAGTGCCCTGGGAAAGAGGTAAGCGTCTGTTGTGGGACGCCACGTGTGTAAGCACTATTGCTGTGTCGCACCTAAGTCGTACTATGCGGACACCCTGAGCGGCTGCTGACTCAGTGGCCTAACCTAACTAAGTGTTTATGCATTTGAATCAGCAAATGAAATAAAGTTTAATATTTTTCACTAAATTCTCAAACAACTTATTTCGTTACAATAAATGTGGAATGACTAATTTATGAGCATTTTACGTTTTGTTATTTGTCAAACTAACGCTACTTCGCGCTACACTCCAAGGTCATTACTTTACTCACTAGTGATTAACATGCGTTTTACGCGCTCGTATTAATAAACGAGCGCTTTACGATTTAGTGAAGGAAAATCGTTCAAGTTTACCAGTGTAAAATGCTTATGCAAGTTATCGTAAGTGGGTACGAAAAATAAAAAACAAACATTTAAAATTAAATCGGAAGTAACTAAATTAAATATTTTGATTGCAGATTACAACAAACTTAACCCAGATCCATATTAAGCTAATAACAAAATCCAATAACACGCATAATGTTTATGTAATACAATTTATAAATTGTGTAATACTCGGTAATACTAACCACATAAAGATAACCACAGACTATGAAAACGTCATTTATTTGGCATTACGCCGAAAACATACCGATCTTTGGGCGTAACTTGATATAAACGTTCATAAAATAGACCTTACGGCTTATAAAATAAGGTTAGTGGTTTTGGGACAGTATCCGGTTACGAAATCTCAGGTCGAAAGGAAAAAGAGTAAAAAAGTGGTGCCGGTAACATGATCGCAGTGTGACGTCACAATGGATCAATCGGCGAAATTGTCGCTTTGATTAGTTCCAGTTTGTCGCGTTTGGTTTATTTTGTGAAGCTTTATTGTGGAGCAATGAAAACATCAACGGGTGAGGAATATGGTATCAAGTAAATACAGTGCCAGTGCCAAATTAATCCGACTTGGAAACTGCGTCGCTGCTGGTAAGTTTAGTATTGCTGCTAAATAAGTGAATAAGTATTATGTATTTCCCGGGTTTATATTAGATTAAAAAGTATAACACAACACAAAGCCCATTATCTTTTGTCAGATCAGGCCTACTAACGTGAACAATTCGCAAATATCGTGATTTTTCTCTTTCATCATTTCAACGAAGGTGCCATTATTGTGACCGAGATAAATCTTCGAAATTAGTGGATTTCAAAGTTTGCGGTAGCTCCGCAGACACATACATATCACTTACAAAGCGGGCGGGGAGTTGCCACTTACTGGATGGGCCCTAAAGGCCGTCACTAGAGACAACCAGAGGTAACGCCGGTGTAGGCAGCTCAGGGCTTAACAGCCACTGCACCAGTTCGTGATGTATGAAAATGTACACTTCCACCCCTTGAGCATACAGCGGCCCTACCGCGAAAAACGAAATTCGTGAATTTCGAGGATTTGTCCCTCTCATTCTAATGACGCCTTCGTTTGAGTGACAGAGAAAATCCTCGAAATTTACGAATTTCGATTTTCGCGCTAGTAGGCCAGCTCCTCACGTCACTCTGGACAGCCAATAATGGCAAGACAGAGGAATAGCGGAGACGGGGGACCATGAAAGACTCTCGGGAGCACTCTGGTCCGTGGGCTCACCTGTCGAGCTGGCCTGTTAGCAAATTTCGGGGATTTTTCTCTGTAACACCAATGACGCCTTTGTCGAATCTAACCTCTTAATTTTTGTGTTTCGTAGTTCAATTTTGTGTAACGACTTTTGGCAGCAAATAAAGGCGATATATTCAATTTTTTTATGAGCGATCAACAATATGCGTACATATTTTAAATATGGCGCCTTTTTGTACTGCCAAAGGTTGTTTGACAGAGTACACACTGGAATTAGTATGACTAACTTTCGTAACTATCCATATTCTAAATCCATGTTCGTAACACAATGACGCCATCTTGATTTTTGTTTTGATTAAGACCTTAACCATATACTTTTGCTTAACATAGCTTTGTCAGCCTCCGTAGCCTAGTCGGTAGTGACCCTGCCCACGAAGCTGTAGGTTCCGGGTTCGAATCCCGGCGAGGGCATTATTTGTGTATTTATTGATCACAAATATTTGTTCCTTGGTCATGGCTGTCTATGTAACTTACTATATTAATTAAATAAATTAATAAATATCTTGGACAAATAAACATCTTACACAAATCGACCTAGACCCACGGTATGCTCAATTAAGGCTTGTGATGTGGGTACGAGGCGACGATATATATAACTATCTATTATATATATCATGTCCCAGATATTTATTTTTTTATTTATTTATATACTTACAATTTTTTGCGATCGACCCTATTGCATATTTAACATATTTTAAAAGACGATCACCACTATCGCAGAATTACACCGATTTCGATAAATGTTTCTAGTGAAGCGTTTTTGATTTAAATTGGATTCGCGCCACTTTCCCGTGTAAATCGTAATAAACACTCGATGTTGTAATTGCAAGTAGACTATTGATGATTGATGTTGTGATTGTAATCAGAACTAGTGTTTTATACTTTAAAATGCTTATTGATTGTAAGTGAAAAATAAAACTACATGTTAACTAAGTTTATGATACAATACAGAGTGATTTTTTATTCACTGTTAAAATTTTAGAGAGTTAATTTTATTCTAAGGTCATATTAAATCCGGCTGTGTATGTATTTAAGTATCTATCTATTATATATATCGTCGCCTGGTACCCACATCACAAGCCTTAATTGGGCTTACCTACCGTGGGACTGGGTCGATTTGTGTAAGATGTAAGATGTCCCAACATATTTATTTATTTGTTTATCGCTGAAGTTTTACTACTGGACCGACATCCGATTCGAGAAAAAAATATCTAATGTTCCATACAGATCCTGAGATATTATATAGTAGGCGATGGAACATCAGATTTTTTCTCAAATCGGATGATGGATCCCATAGCTAGTTCATCAATATTTCCTCAGAATTAACCCCCTAAAGTTTGGCCGGTGAATAAAAAGTCACTCTGTATAACGCATCAGATTTTATCACATAGGTAAGTACCTACATAACTAAATGGGAATAAAATATTAAGAAAAAAATAAAAAATATATATAATTATTATACAATAACAAAGTTAGGCAGAAATGCGACAGACATTAAATCATTGGACATTTATACACAAATCGACCTAGTTCCACTCTCATTAAGGCCTGAATTGTGGGTACTAAATAACGATATAAATAAACAAATTAAAAACCTCGTCATCGTCATATCAGCCGAAAGACGTCCTCTGCTGAGCATAGGCCTCCTCCAAAGATTGCCAGCATCCAGAATGACCGGTCCTTCGCCACCCGCATCTAGCGGACTCCTGCGGGCCTATCTATACCCACGCTGCGCCTTCCGGTACGTGGCCGCCACTCGAGAACCTTTCCTCCCCAACGGCCCTCGGTTCTACATGCAATGTGCCCCGCCCACTGCCTACACTTAAAGGCTTTAAAAAACAAAATATAACGTCACATTTTATGATAAGAAATTACCTATATAGTTTTTGTGTGACTAACATTCATACCATAATGGGAACCCTTATTACTTTTTTTAAACCGACCGTAGACCCGGTAGACCTTCAAAAATAAAAAAGATAAATGTGGCGCTAATTTAGATAATAACAATATGCCATCGACACAACGTTAATAACGAGTTGATAAGAAACTCCATTAACAGTTTACATACAGGGTGCCCGCGAGGAAAGGGAAAAAATTCAACAGCGGATTTCTGACCAAATTTGAAGTTAAAAATGTCATATGAAGTTTTCTGGATTCAGTCTATTTCAAGAGAAAATTTGTTTTCTTCTTAAAACCGTTTTAGACCGACCGACGCTATTATAAACGCATTTTAGGAAACGATTTTGTCACCATGTTGTCTTAGTCTTGTCACACTTAATTGACAGAAATCAAATGAACAAAAATATTTTTAATTATCTAGCAAATGTTATTAAAAACTTTAAAGTGCATTTTTTGCGATAGGTAATTTGAAAATCGTAAAATCCTTTTTTTGTGTATTAAGGCATTAAAAACATAAAAAAAAATTTTTTTTTGAAGATTTGACCAAAACTCATTTCACATTTTTTGCTTCTTTCAGTCTCCGGAATATGCTGTTAGAATTTTTCCCTTTCCTCGTAGGCACCTTGTATACTATAAGCTTTTAACAAATACCCATAATTCACACTCCATTGACAATAGAGTTCTCCGTAGTTTCTCATGTTTTGCGTCGATCCGTCATTTCCCTGCTCTCGGAATGATGGAAAGGTTTGTCATTGTGTATTGATTATTCCGGGTTTTTGTGTTTTATGATAGACTGTGGAAGTGATTGATTTTACTCTTCATAGCTTTCATTGCCGCCACAGACCAACCAAAAGGAGGTTTTCTGTGTTTGCCACATACGCAGGGTAAAAGGGATAAGAAATGGGTAAAGAATAGCAACGTACTTAAGTTGCAGAACATTCTCAAAATTGCAGGAATATCCTCGGAAATTTCCGAGAATTTTCAGGAATATTTAAGAGTAAGTTCCCATTGAGAATGTTTCCACGAGAACTTATAAAAAATGTTATGAAAAATATTGTATTTCACAATTAAATAAACAAGGCATTAAATATAGGTACCTGGAAAGGCATGTAGGTATATATATCTACCTACAACAACGGTTTTGGCATAATTAGACTGCTTGTAAAATTTACTTTGCCGAGAACATTCTCTATAGAAGTTTCGCAACTTATAAAACTTCTCCTCGGTACATTGCTAGTAAAGAATTGTTACTAGCGATGGGATATAGATTTTTCCTCCTCACTAGCTCGTAAATTGCCGAAATACGCTGGGTGAGGTTATGAGACATGGATAAAGGTGGGATATAAAGGTGGCAAGAAAAAAATTCTTTTCCCCTCACTAGGTCGTAAAGCGCTAAATATACGTGTTAAAGGAGATAACACGTATATTTGGTTAGGTCTAAATACTCAAAGTTCGTGGTCGCCAGTCCAGCAGTTTCTGGTCCCATCGGCCATCTGATCTTCTGGCGATGTGCCCAGCCCACTGCCACTTGAGTCTGGCAATTCTGCGAGCAATGTCGGTTACTTTGGTCCTCTTGCGGATCTCCTCGTTTTTGATACCACGACCACGTACCGGAAGACGCAGTGTGGGCAGATCTCCCACAAGATGGTCCAACGACCTGGTCAGGGTCGCGGGAACCCGCTGGAGGCAAGCAGCGCAGAACCGGTCATATTGGCGATCATTGGGGGAGGCATATGTCCAGCAGTGGACGTTTTTTGGCTGAAATGATGATGATGACTCAAAGTTTGGCATACGCAAAATGTTTATGAATGAGTCGTTCCACATTAATTATAACTAAATAAATTGTTTGAGAATTTAGTGAAAAACACAAAAAAAAATTACGTCTTTTCAGGACTACGATGTCAAAATCATTCCCATTCCTCGTGGGTACGGGTACCTTGTATAAGTATAATGTTTTCTCAAACTTATTTCCCTTGGTTCTCTACCATAGAAGTATCACTCTCACTGGCCGTCGCAGTGACCTTGGAACGCGTGGCTCCTGGTGGATTATGCAGTCACGAACACGCGTGCGCAGTCTTTAGGCAGCTATTGGCTACGCTTCGTACTATCCAGTACAATAGTGTTCAAATTGGAGATAACAACTGTAGATATTTTGCCTTCAAATATAGCGTATTTTTGATATTGCCCCAAACAGTTGGATTAATTAATGAAGATACTATTTTTTTTCTAGGCGCCGACTGTAATGTTTGAATTACGATTACATACACAAAATTATAATCATATACATTTGCGTCGAGTTCGCAACTCAATTATAATGAACTCATAAGACAATCCTGTAGGCAACTATTATAAATTTGACCAATCACGTAGCAAAAAAGACATCAACGAGCGGCCACCTCAGAATCTGCCCTTCGTTTCTGCGTATTTATATAATTATTTGAATTTGTTTACTTATTTTTAATGGCACCTTAGCTAGGCCTATTCGTCTAGCTAGGCCTAGCTAATGCTAGCTCTTCTAGTTATGTGACAGATTAGTGTGCCCGTTACACGATAAAATTGAAAAATAATGACGCTTTAATGCTTGAGACTAAATTAAAATTTAATGACCTGGAATATCGGTACTAAAACATACGTTTGATTACAGTTTCAGGTAACGCAGTGTAATAAATGATCTAGGCATACTATAACATAACAAGTAATATAACGATTTGTCGAAATATTACCTGTATTTTAGTCTCGATACATGTCTCACTTTCATTGGCCAAGTTCACAAAACCTTGGAACACCTAACTCGCTAAGACTTTAAAGAAATTACTTCTCTAGAGAACAGCCGCGCATGATTCGTCAAAGCTCAAATCACTGGCCAGTGACATTTGCGTGTATATTTTTTTATAGTTACCCAGAGGAATCCGTAATGGTTACCACCAGCCGAGAAAAACCGGGTTATGTCCGACTCGCACGGTCTTATCAATATATCTATAAGACTTAAAGGGACAAACAATTAGCGGTTTCCTAAGTTAGAAGACGTTTATGAATAAGGGGTTAAACCCCAGGGTGCTTAGCCAAGTTGCCAATCGCTAGCGCTTAAACGTCAATCGTAAGCGAAAGGCAGCTAACTGTCTTTGTCGCACTAATATGCAAGAGTGACAGAGAGGGAAAACTACGATACGCTACCAAGCGCTAGCGATTGGCAACTTGACTAAGCATCCTGAGGTGTTCCACCGTTCACCCTTTGCACCGGCTTTCGTGAACGCTATCGCAAACCTCCGAAACTTGCGTGTTTACCTGCACCGATAACAATTCAGTTACTAGAACCGTTTAGTTTCGGCCAAGGTTGTTTCGGATTATCGACTTTTACTTTTATGCACGTACGGCGATGAAAGTCACTTTCCGCCTCGATGTGATCCAGAACGCTGCGCATGGCCATAGTCGATGTACGGAAGGACGATTAGAGAGCGTAGATTTTATGGTTGTGCGTAATAATTAAATCATTATTATGTTTTGCTTTTGGGCTATTGAAGGTGCTGCGTCTACCAGTTGTGATCTATTATGGCAGCCTTCAGGCTGAGACGAATAGTAGCCTATCCCACAAAACTTTACAAGTGTACAAATCTACAAAGTTGTACCTATATACTATCCATACAAAAAGTTGTAAATTTTGTAGATTTCTATTTTTGTGAAGTTTTATGGTTTTGGCCCCAGACACTGTCACTCTAATAACGCCTTTGTTGGAATACATCATACATACATCATCAGCTTATCATAGTCCACTTCTGGACGTAAGCCTCTCCTATTAACTATGCGTATGGACGCATTAGGAGGTAAATGCCCATAATCGTCACGCTGGGCAAGCGGATTGGCGATCGCACTAATGTGTCCACTATGATGACGCTGCTGCCCATCATCAATTTTTTATCAAATAATGGTCAGCGACACTTCAATCCCTTAGTCGACTCTTACGACACCTGCAGGAGGAGATGGGGTGGTGACAAATGTATTCTTACTGCCGTCACCACACGGCCTGGAATGACACTGAGAAGTTCCCGAAATTTACGAATTTCGGTGTTCGCGGTAGCAGGCCAGATAAGCGTAATATTTTAAGTTTTGAGCCGCATAATTTCGGTCGGTCCGTATACATTATGTCACATCTTTACGTGCTCCGAACATTGTGTCACATCAGCTCAGATTCTTTGGGTACTTAATGCGTTCTCCACACCACACTCGAACGTGACGTCATACTGGGGCAAGTTGAGGGCAAGCACGCTGGAGGAAGAGCGTCTGCAAGATGGTTCCATGCACAGGGCTGGTCGTAGCCCTTGATAGCGATAAATGGAGGGACATGGAGGTTGGTCACGATCCTCAGCCATGAGCAGTAATCGGTTTTTTGGATTCTCCCGGCGGGTCTCACTTCAAAAGTAAATTTTAATTATATTGCCATATTTCTGTTTCATAAACTAGTTATGTTCTTGTGTGTAATAGTGTTAAATGAAATTTTATAGTCACACCCGTATTTTTTTACACGCGAAATCCCGCTAGGGGGAGCCTAAAAAACCGATCACTGGCCATGAGGGAAGAGGCGGCCCGTAAGATGGTGAGCGTCGGGAGTGGTTCCATGCAGAGGGTTGGGACCCGTTTCTCGAACGCTTGTAACTTGTAATACAAATGGAAGTCTCTTTTTAACACTATTAATTAGATAAGGACTTACGCTTGTATTACAAGTTACAAGCTATCGTGAATAAGGCCCCTGATCATAGGCCTTGATCGCGATAAATGGAGGAACATAGTTGGAGGTCACTCAGTCATGAGGGAACGATGAAGAAGTAGACCCTCTACCATATGCCATATGCACTGCTACCCCGAACACCGAAGTTCGCACAGGATTTTTTCTCTGTCACTCCAATGGCGCCTACGTTGGAGTGACAGAGACAAATCCCCGTAATTTACGAACTTCGGTGTTCGCGGTAACAGGACTGCGTGCTTAGACAAGTTGCCAATCGCTAACGCTTAATCGTCAATCGTAAACGAAAGGCAGCTAATTGTCTTTGTTGCACTAATATGAAAGAGTGACATAGAGGGAAAACTACGATACGTTACTAAGCGTAAGCGATTGGCGACTTGGCTATGCATCCTGGTACCTAATACTTAAATAACCAAAAGACTGGCAGTTTTATCTCGCTGAATGGCACAGCTATAATTGAGGTTACCGTGGGTTTACATCAAGTGGAATACCTATACAGGGTGTAAGTCTAATACGGGCGAAGCTCTTGTAACGGGTGATAGTTTACGACATAATAAGTACATTCAAATAACTTTTACTTAAAATTAGTGCAACAAAATTTTCTATACAAAATAATTCAGCGCGCAATGTAGAGCAACATACGCGAGTTAAACACTCGATGACAGCTAATTTCAAAAGCAGATGAGATGACATAACTGCCCTGTCAACAATAACAAATGTTCGTACCTACATTGCTGCTCCGATAATCTTAAAAAAATCTAAGGGGTCATAATTAAGAGTAACTTTAAAAAAACCTTGTAATCCATGATTACACTAATGAATCCCATGCCTGGTTTAATTGATCGCCCGTATCAGACTTACACACTGTATACGATTTTTATTTATTTGTTTGTTCTCCCAGCGGATGACGTAACTAAATACAATATTAGTTTCCTAACGAGCCTGGATATATCGTGCCATCTCTCGACCCTATAGAAAGTGAGGTAGGGTTGCACGACACAAGGAAATGAAAATTATCGCTTCCCGCCGTATCGGGTAAATGCCAACGAACTGTAATGCTAGACGTAATTAAGGCAATGATGTTGTCAGTGTCGTTGTGTTTTCTTATAAATCAATCGCAATACAGCTAGGTTAGGTGGGTCAAGAAAGAAGTTCATTCATTTGTATGGCGGCCGAGCGTGTCAGATTTTGTACTGAAGTTGTTACTTGCCTATGATTTTAAATATGTCTCAGGCCCTTGAGTATTCATATTTTTTTGTGTTGTTGCAATTAATATTACATAGGGAGGCATTATTAATGTTTTTGTTCACTTCAACATAAAATTTGACGCCTGAAAGCTGCAAGCTGCGATTAAAGACGGACAACTCAGTGAATTTCACTGAGTTCATTTGACACGCTAAGTAGATACGTTTGCTTGATCTATGGTATATATGACAGATAGTATATATGATTGTCAGATTTAGGTTATCGTCTTTTCGGTGGACGTACCTAAAGTTAAGGAATTCCTGTACTAATTTTCGGATAAAACTGACAGAACAACTAGGTTCCCCGGTCTATAGCCCTATGCAATAAAATCGTAATATAGATTTATAAAAGCTGTTAGGTAACTTTTGAACACCGAGTGGACCACTTTTGTTTTTAGGACTGACAATGGCCCAGGTATATGATTTACCGCAGTACCTAACCTGCTGTCTACATCAAAGGATATAAGCCATTCGCCTTTTAAATTCTATGTCAATTAGACAAATTTCCAATTTGATATGGCAACATTAACTAAAGCAGTATTAGTGGTGACTGCAGTAAGAATTATTATGATGATCCCGTTTTATCTATTTATCGGGCTTCGCGTCACTTTCGCACTTACATAATTGTTAGAACCTGACGGCAACAACGACAAACAATTAAACTCGGTACCATCATAAGCCTACTGCATTTGTCAAACCAAATCTTCCCGTGGATGTCATGTCATAACAGTCGACTAAAGGATTAAAGTGTCACTGACCATTCGTTTATTGGATTGGAGATTGTTGATGGGCTGTATCATCATAGTGTACACACTGCGATTGCCAACCCGCTTGCCCAGCATGGCGATAATTTCTGACATTCCTAAAATTCGTCCGTACTTACGTAATAGGGGAGGCCTATGTTTAGCAGAGGTCTGAAAAAGGCTGATGATGACGTGATTATGAATTGGGTGTTTCTATCATTTCGTGCAAATCATATGTTTGCTGAAATAAAAAATAAACTAACTCCTAAATTCATTTCAAATATTTTTTATATGTTGCGTGATGTTCATAGGTATACTTAGCATCTAAAATTAATTCTATTATTGCAACATAAAATATATAAATAAAATATAAACATGCTAAAAACTCATTACCATCATCGGTCAGAACCTAGATTTACAGATTTGAGAGCGAATTACATAACTATTACATGTACTACATTGATTCATCTTCTTAATTTAGATGAAGTATTTATAAGGGAATGAAAGTTTAGTGGTTAAACAGTTTGAACACTGAATATTTATATTCACTGCAGCAAAATCTTTTTGTAAAGAAAAAAAAATCATTACCATAAATATAGTTTGCAGCAACGGAATTGGCCAGTAGGCATTGCAAATGTTATTCTATACGAAGTTACCTCTGTCCGCGATCCCCACCTCAGTCGGCTAGTAACCAGTGAACAAGACGGACGTGTGCCATTTTTTTATGAAAAAATATATCGCGGCTGAGTTTTGGATTTGGTACAGTTTTTTTTCATTACCATTTGCACTGTTTTGATATTCTTTTTTAAGTGTTTTATTGAACTGTGAATACTTAAATAATGAATATTCTATTCGAATGCTTAGTGAATGAATGGACCTGCAATTGCATTTATTTTTAAAGAGTTAATCTACAAAAGGTAAGGAAAAGTCATTACCATTCTTGTCATTACCGTCATTTATTGTTAACAGACTAAAGAGAATGGTAATGAACTAAAATGTATGGTAATGAATTTCAGTATTAAATTCTTGCCACCATTTTATGTTAATTACCATTCTCGTTTTTTATCATGCACCTGACAGTTCAAAGTAATAAGTAATATTCAGAACTACCTTTTTAGTAGGTATATTCCAAATATAACAAGTTATTCATTAAAATATCTTAAAATTGAAACTTAAACTTACGACTACGTTATTTCTTTTTTTGACCCATCATTACCAACATCGCATTTTCATTCCCATATTCTATACGTCATTACCATCTCTTTTGGAAAAGTCTTTTGTTAATAAATCGGTCAATTTTGCGTACAATTGAAAATGTATTATAGATTAATGTTTCTTTTTCGTAGGTCTTACCATTGCCACAACAAAAAAGTAAAAATAAAAAATTCTCCCAAATTTCCCCGATTTGCACGAAATGATAGAAACACCCGATTACGTAATAATGATCTCGCGACTAGCAGCTATAGGTAATCTAATTTACCTGTGGTCTATCCCACAAAACTTTACAAGCGTACAATTCTACAAAATTGTATAAATTCCCATACAAAAATGGCTAAATCAACTGTTTTCTGTCTGTTATTGTCATGGTTACGGTCACCTTAGTGACGTCGGTTTTATGAAAAAATTTGCTACTTACACTAGGTATACAAACATACATGTTTCTGGTATTATTAGGCCCTTTCCTTAATGGGCCACCTACAAATATTGACTACAATGCATATGATTGTATTATTTAAGTAGCATAATTTTGTTAGAAACCAGTGTGACTCAGGTGACCATAACCATGGTAATAACATACAAATAAAGTTTATTCACCCATGTATATGGGTGAATAAACTTTATTTGTGTTTTTAGTTTTCCGATTCTATTAATTTTAATTTTCTTGATAATATTTCTCATGACCCTGGAAGAGTGTAAATAAACAGTATTTATCTCAATGGGAAAACTGCAAATTTAGCCATTGGCAGCGTCGCCGGCGTCTGCGCAATAAACGTTAAACGGCCAATTGTTCCTCCCGTGATCCAATAAAGTTTTATGATTCTTAGGACCCATACTCGTAGAGGTATGAATAGAAAGAAGCTGTAGCGAGTTTAGCGACACAGAATACTGTCTGACTGAGATAGGCTAGCATCTATCACTGGGATAGGCAGATGATGTGATAGAATAGATACTGGATCATCATACGCATCATCAGCCTATGTTAGTCCACTGCTGGACAAAGGCCTCTCCTATTAAACTATGCGTGTAGACGCATTAGGAGGTGAATGCCCATAATCGCCACGCTGGGCAAGCGGATTGGCGATCGCAGTAATGTGTCTACAATGATGACGCTGCTGCCCATCATCAATCGTTATCAAAAATGGTCAGTAACAGTTCAATCCCTTAGTCGACTCTTACGACACCCGCAGGAGGAGTTGGGGTGTTGACAAATGTATTCTTACTGCCGTCACCACACGGCAGATAGATACTAGGATACTAGTATCTATTCATAGTCAGTCATCAGCTTATCTCAGTCCGCTGGTGGACGTACGCCTCTCGTATCAATTGGGTCAAAATTATTTACGTTGTCTTATTTTGTGTCCCTAAAAACGTGACGCAGTGGTGATTTTTGTATGAGATGATGTTTTGTTTTCAATTTCTGATGTATGGCTTAAAATCAAGCGTGGTAAAGAAATACAAGAGCACCGAATTATTTTAATATATTGCATCTAAACAGCAACTAAAAGCGTGACAGAGTAGTGCGTATGGACGCATTGGGAAGTTTTCTTTCTGATCTGAACAGACTCGACAGACGAGATGACTCTTTTACACTTAGAGCAAAATTATGAAAAAACCCGACCATGTGTGAGTCAGACTCGCGCACGAAGGATTCCGTGCAATTATCTATTTAACATAAAAAATCACATTTGTTGTATCTATTTTATTCTACTTTTTAGTATTTGTTGTTATAGCGGAAACATCTGTGAAAATTTAAACTGTCTAACTATCAGCCTCCGTAGCCTGGTTGTTAGTGACCCTGCCTACGAAGCTAGAGATTCCAGGTTCGAATCCCGGCGAGGGCATTATTTGTGTATTTATTTATCACAAGTATTTGTTCCTTGGTCATGGCTGTCTATGTATTTAAGTATCTATATGTATCTATCTATTATATATATCGTCGCCTGGTACCCACATCACAAGCCTTAATTGAGCTTACCGTGGGACTAGGTCGATTTGTGTAAGCTAAGATATTTACTTATTTATTTTTATTTATCACGGTCCACGAGATACGAGTACAGCCTGGTGACAGACGGACAGACAGACAGCAGCGCCTTAAGGTGCGTTCAAACCAAAAGAGCATTCGCTGTTCTATCCCCCGTTCTACGAAATCAACCAATCACGTTTTATGTAACGATCCAATTTCGTAGAGTGGAGGGTTAGAATAGCGAATGCTCTTTTGGTTTGAACGCACCTTTAGTAATAGAGTCCCGTTTTAAAATGTGACACTTATCCGATTATAAAATTGCGTAATTTCATCGGATTCTGTTTTGACAGATTATTTTATAATATGCCTAACAAGCCATGACTTAACAATTCGAATATTAATCACATGTCACTTTAAAATACTTCCGTATCATTAACTTTTAACGCGATGATCGTGATCTAAAAATACTAACGCAATAAAATAAAATGACTCTCATTTTCTGTACGAGGCACGTCCCGAATTGGAAACCGAATGACCGTAGTTACGTAACTGCGTACATTACGTGGCTGGTCGCGTAAAAGTTCATTTTCCGAACTTTTTGCTGACTGTAACAGGAAGTGTATGTTAATATGAAACGGACGTTTAATTACATCACTGATAGATCCCTTGAGGTCGTAATTATGGTAAGTGATAATTGATTATTTTAACTGCATTTTAGTTATGTAAATAAATAAACCTCTCTACTACCATATTATAAAATTTATATAGGTTCGGCTTGCTATTATTTCACCGAACAAAAATAAGAAATGGTATCTTTGAATGAATCACCAATAATTCCAGTAAAAAATATTGGATTATCTTCATCAATCTTTTATATTTAGAGCATTACAAACCTACTCACCCTCAGTCATAATATCACTTAATAATAGTTAATTATGTAGCCTCTATTTGCCTGGTGCTAGAGCCCGAGAATCAGCAGGTGTACAAAACTGAAAAATTATCCATAGGGCCTCTACATGGGATCCATATTCCCACGCGAGCCTATCAAAAGACCGGGGTTTATAAGGTGAATCCCCGAGAGATTAATAATAATTACAGGCTGCTCGCAAGCATTGCGAGAGATTTTAACCACGTATTCTGATATTTCTGATGTGAAATAATGTCACCAAAAATATTTATATTTTTTTTATTTCAACATTGCCAGTGTCAAATCGTAGTAAAATTTGTGAACGGCTTTTTTTTCATTTTCTTTTTTATGACAGGCTGTTTCGTTAAGTGTTTTCATATTTTTCATTTTAAGGCAGGTTATATTAGAACACATTGTGGTCGCATTGTAATCAAAAATAAGTTTTATGACAAGTTACGACGACTAACTTATTTCGAAAAAGTTTGATTTTCACTGAAACCAAACCGAATCCAGGTAATTTTATATACAATACACTACACCTTTGTGAGCTCAAAAATATCTGAAAATGTACTATAATGTTAAAACAATATAAGCTATTTGTGAGCGCTGTGGTCACTTCGTTAATATTTTAAAACAATCGAAAGGATGTTGCGTAAGTACTTAGTTATGTTTTTGGTAAGAAACAGAGATCAATTATTTTTATAATTTACAAATTAAATTATAATCTTTTGCGCCCCGATTTAGCAAATCTTGATATTACTGACTTACGGGAATGTGCCTATGTATAACTACACATCATGGCAAGTCCGAGTAAACGGTTTTCGGTCATGGTGGACCTTAAATATGTTTTAAATCTGCGCAATGTGGAGAAAGACCTTTCAGCAGATGCATTAGACACCGGCAATGTGGCTAGTATGAGCACCAGTTTATTTATCAAAGGAAATGTGTCTGCATCACAGAAGGTCAAAGTATCGAGGGCAGTGTTAATCGCCACGCTGTAATGTGTCCACTATGATGACGCTGCTGCCCATCATCAATCTTCCATCAAAGAATGATCAGTTACACTACTGACACTTCGATCCATGACATTATAAATAAAGTTTATATTAAAGTTACTATAGGATTAAAAATGAGACCATCCGCAGCAGAACCAAAGTAACCGAAATAGCTCTCCGAATCGCGGTGGCAGTGGGCGGGGCACATTGCGCGTAGAACCGACGGCCGCTGGGGCGGGAAGGTTCTCGGGTGGCGGCCACGTACCGGAAGGCGTAGCGTGGGTAGGCCCCCCACAAGGTAGACTGATGACCTGGTGAAGGTCGCAGGAGTCCGCTGGATGCGGGTAGCGCAGGTCCGGTCATTGTGGCAATCTTTGGGGGAGGCCTATGTTCAGCAGTGGACGTCTTTCGGCTGATATGATGATGATAGGAATCACAGTGCGGCACGGGTGGTGCCGATCACTGGTGATCATAAAATAAAGTTTTTTTTGGTTTGTTTACATTTCTTTCGGATTCCACTCACGCACGGTATACTTGTGTCTTGGTTATAACAATATCTCGTGTTAGCGAGTGACAGGGTCAACAAGAGCAAAACGGCCGCATGCTTGCGCGTGCGCCGTTTCTCGTTGCGCAACTAGTCAACTACCTACCGCGGCGACCACGTGCGCTATGCTTGTGTCCGGTTCCGGTGCCGACGGTTAGTGGTATCTGTTGGATCTGCTTGAACGTTAAATAATATACAGTATGTTACCATAACCCAGATTATATTACGCATTATTTACAATCGTTTTCAAGTATTAAGAGTTGACAAGTATTTAAATTAACTGTTCCTTCAAATGATCAATATTAGGGCATTTATCCAAGCGTTTCAACCGCCGTGACTTCGGTGGCAGCCTTATCACACGAATCCCGTGAGAGATGCAAAAACTATTGGCTGTAGGTATTGGTAAACGTAGTTGAAAATTACCAAGATATCTAAAAAAGTATGAGATACCCATGGAAATCGGGTAATAATATTGCCACGGCGGTTGAAACGCTCGGAGAAATGTCCATTACGCATGCCTTGTGCGCAAAGTGGCTGCGGACTGTTTTTGTCAAGCGCTAAATATCGATTACTTTTGAAGTGCAATGGAACGTTCCATGGGCTGTCCCGTACGCGTGTATAATCTGATCATTTGAGTTTTCACCCGAGTTATTAGTTAATTTTTTTTTGCGCATTTTTTGACTTCTGGTCACGAATGAGAACTAAAAAAAAACACAATTTCGAGAGAAACCGAGTTTATACGGGACATCGCTGGACTATTTCGTGGAATGCATAATTCCTTCTTTGAAAATTACGTTTAAAATTAGAATTTTTAGTCAAATAATGCTCAAGGTTTCGCTAAAAATCTGTATCTCAATCCTCGGTTTCAATAAACGCGTGCATGATGTTAACACACTGTATAGTCTGGTAAACTGAATTTGGCAGTAACATTGGAAGCAAATTAATGGTCGTGACAGACAGACAGACGGACGGACGGACAACAAAGTGATCCTATAAGGATTCCATTTTACTTCTGAATGACTTTTTGCTTTTATACTGTTACTTTTGTATTCTTACTGACCATTCTACAAGATTGATGATGGGCAGCAGCGTTATCATAGTGGACACATTACTGCGATCGCCAATCCCCTTGCCCAGCGTGGCGATTATGGGCTCCTAATACGCATAGTTAATAGGAGAGGCCTGCGTCCAGCAGCGGACTTTTTTTCTTATTTTTTTATGTTGGCACAACAAAGTGGCTCCACTGCACCTGATCGTAAGTGAAAAGTAGAGCCCAAATCGCGGCGGCAACGAACAGGCTGATGATGATGACTTTTGTATTTGACTGAACCTTTCATAAATGTCAGTTTTTGACTGGTGTCCCAGATGTCCATAACGGATTACCAACCCGACAGGTTCGTCTGCTCGTCTGGCTAGAATACGTATAAAATACCTGATCTGCGAGTGCTCGAAACAGGTGGAAATGCTGTACTGCCGTAATGCGCTTGCACAATAGAGACTGCACGCGGCGGCATGCATTTTCACTACATCGGGATCTTGGGGTCCTAGGCGACAAGCTGAGGCAGAAAGCGATGAAATTTTGAAATGTTTCATAATTCACCGATAAATATATCCGTCAAATTTATCACTATACTTTTCCTATTCCTAGGTAACTTAACTAGGTATACATTTATTTGACATACCATGTAATAGGCGATAAATTAAGATAAATTTAATTAAATTCAAATTGCATTATTCCAAATCATGCACTTTTTGAACACAATCTTGGTTTCATTACCAACTAAAAACCAAACCTAGGTATGTAGAGTTCACATTTTTAGAAAAAAATTTCGGTTTTTTACATTTTTTTTTGTTTTTAGCTGACAAACAGTATACATACAGTTTACTTTATTGAGACTTATTTTAGCCGTTAAGGTCCTGATCTCCACGGTGGGTACAGTCCAATAAGCTTATAATAATAATAATAATAATAATTTATTTTTCAAGTAAATTACACTCATATGTAGTTAGTATGACTTAAGTTTAAGTGTTAGTAAAAACTAATGCTAGTTATAGGTTACTGGTGCATGCAACATATCACAGTGCACCAGATAAGGGGAATCAAGTCTATCCCCTATCATGCGTAGAATGTTGTTGGGACTGCCGCGGATCCGGCGCACCAGAGATGTGGCCCTTTTACGCATAGTGGCATAAAAACAGTCAACTCTCGCTTCGGCAAACATGCCTGATGCGCTACAGAAACGAGGCAGTCCCACCAACACCCGGAACGCATTGTTGAACTGAACCCGGAGGGCCTCGTAGGCCCGTTTCGTGTACTTCAGCCACAAACTGCAAGTATAAAGGGAGGTGCAGTAAGCTCTGAATAAGGTTATCTTCACCTCCCTCGAACAACGCCCGAACTTGCGGGCTAACATGTTGACTCTTACCGCTAGAGCCCTCCGTTCTCGTTCTATATCAGTATCATCTTTGAGGTCCCACGTAACCCAATAGCCCAAATATTTAAAAGCATCAACCCTGTCCAGAGGCACGCCATTAAGGTTGATGCGTGGCACTTCCACCGTTCGGCTTCGTCCGACCTCAAAGATCAAATATTGGCTTTTAGACACATTATATTTAAGCCCGTGATTCCTGACATAAGTTTCACACACTCGCAGTAGTTTCCTAATGCCACACACCGACGCACTCAGCAGAACCATGTCGTCGGCATAGCTGATATTGTTAATGCATACATCATCAATGTGACAGCCAACATGCATTCTG
>JALPQI010008296.1:0-64690 GCA_025490895.1 Thaumatotibia leucotreta
TAATTGTTTATCTGTGCCTTTACAATATTAAGTACCGTCATCTTAAACGTGGGGATTTTAACTTTTTTCCGCTGCACGCGGAAATGCCGACGGCGACTACGAACTTATTTTTCCGTTTGCCCGTCGGAAGACATTTAGATTAAAAGGTAGCTTAAAACTATTTTTTTCTTAAACAACAGGGAGAGGAATAATTTCGCGTTTTTATTATTTTATTATTTAAATAATCGAATGCATGCTAACATGACGTGAATTTTGCCCTATCAATTGACAAATACCATAAAATTAGTTAGAGTTTAACCCCCTTATTCATAAACGTTTGTTAACTTAACAAGCCGCTAATAATTTTTGTCCCTTTTGCTCTTATGGACACATTGTTAAGGCCGAAAGGGACAAACAATTATTAGCGGCTTGTTAAGTTAACAAACGTTTATGAATAAGGGGGTAAGGGTTTCGTAGTAAACTTATAGTTTCACCTTGTCCGTCTGTCAGTCTGTCTGTCCGCAGCATAGCTCCTTGGCCGTTAGTTAGTACTATAAATTACGGAAGTACCTACTATTTTACGTATCGAGTAAAAACCACGTCACCGATACAAATAACTATTGAGTTAGATAATCCATTTTATTTCATACACTTATCGTAAAACTAAACAATATGTGAAAGTTGATGGGTACAAAGTATGGAAACATTTCGTCGCTATACTTACTCCACCTACGATCTACACCAATTAATCTCATCGAGTTATCAACTTTCTTTCAATCTGAATACGAGCTTTTTCACTTTTTGTGTCACCCAATTAGCGTGAAATTAGAAAAAAAACCTTAATTGCAATCAGCTTTGTAACGCCAATTAGGCACTAAATTTCGATAATAACTCGGTTTTGTTTTAATTTTACAAACTATAAGCCATGTTGTGAATTTTACAAACTACGAGTATAAGCCATGTGTTGGCCGTGTGGTGACGGCAGTAAGAATACATTTGTCACCTCACTAACTCCTCCTACGGGTGTCGTAAAACTCGACTAAGGGATTGAAGTGTCACTGACCATTATTCGATAAAAGAATGATGATGGGCAGCAGTGTCATCATAGTGGACACATTACTGCGATCGTCAATCCGCTTGCCCAGCGTGGCGATTATGGACATTTACCTCCTAATGCATTTATACGCATAGTTAAGCCACGCCACGTGGAGCCACGTGGAGGCCTACGTCCAGCAGTGGACTATCATAGGTTGATAATGATGATTAGCCATATTAATATATAAAAACGCCGATCATGCCTAAATTCCTAAAGATATTGGACTTAATCGTAGTCGTCGTTGTTACAAAGCTGACCGCAACTAAGGTTTTTTAATTTCACTCTAATTGGATGTCCTTGAAAGTGAAACATGGGTGTTTTTTCCACCAATTATTATTTTTTTTTTTTATTCGTATATGAAACAAACGGTCATACAAAAATATTCATACAATTTTGTCACTTAAACTAGACCTATAGTTTCCATTTTTTTAACAAATCTATGTACTTAAAAAGCTCAAACAAATACCTACTCTGCCCTGCTAAGCGAAATAGCGATATGTCAAAAATAGAGGCATTTGGAAATGGAATTTTCAGCTATAGATTTAAGGTGCATGTTTGCATTAAATTTTATTTTTAGATATCGCTATAATTAATTGTTATAGATACGAGGTCGCGTAACGATAGCGATTTGTATATCCCCTTTACGATAGGTACTTGTAGGCGTTTAGCCAAAAGGGGGAAAGCACAGGTGAGACCCTCGACCCTTCGAGAGCTGTGGGAGACTTTTTCCAGCCCTTTCAGCATCGATTATTTCAAACCAATAGGGTTCATGTTATGTATGGAAATAAAATATATAAAATTTGCCGTGTGGTGACGGGAGTAAGAATACATCGGAATTCTGGTAGCATTTTTGAGCTGTCATAGGGACTTCTCGTTTATCGACTACCGATTTTACATATGTATATCGATAAGTAGTTTAGACATAAGCAAATTGTTAACCCTTAATCTGATAAATAAAATAAGTTTAAATTAAGCGTTCTGAATAAAGTTCTATTCTATTCTATTCTATAAATGTGATTGTCAAATAAATAAATTTCGTATTTCGTAAGTACAGAATACAATGTAAAATAATTATGATTACAAGTAGAAGTTAACAATAGGCGGTCTTATCGCTTGTGAGCGATCTCGTTTAGAGAACATTTGAGTTACAACAAGACTTGTCAACGAATGATTGACATAGTGACATATGCAGATAAAACTACTAAACTAAGGTCATCAGAATAATGACCAGTACCTACGAGTACATATTTTATTTTAAGTATCTATACGTATCTATCTATTATATATATATCGTCACCTGGTACCCACAACACAAGCCTTAATTGAGCTTACCGTGGGACTAAGTTGATTTGTGTAAGATGTCCCAAGATATTTATTTATTTATTTATAACATGATAGCATAAGGATCAATAGCAATTAGTGTTTAATAGCCATAAAAAATCCACAAGTATTATTATTTTAATATCTATTTATAATTTCCTAAAAGTTGGTATTCAAATGTCTCAAAAGAGATCGCTCATTAGCGATTTTTACATTGTATTCTGCATTTATCGATATATTTGTATAATAGGTAGTCGATAAACGAGAAGTCCCTATGACAGCCCAAAAATGCTACCAGAATTCCGATCTCTGGTAGTAAGAATACATTTGTCACCACCCCAACTCTTCCCGCGGGAGTCGTAAGAGTCGATTAAGGGATTGAAGTGTCACTGACCATTTGATTTGATTGATGACGGGCAGCGTCATCATAGTGGGCACTTTACCGCGATCAGCAATCCGCTTGCTGGTGATCATGGGCATTTACCTCCTAATGCGTCTATTGGTAGTGACCCTGCCTACGAAGCTGGAGGTTCCGAGGTCAGCGAAGGAAAAAAATATAGAAGCATCCCTTCATACCAAATTCTGTTCATATAACGGGCAATAACTGGATATACGCATGTGTAATAAGCTACCAATCAAAATCGTTAAAACGATGAGGTCGGTTTAAATTACGCAAATGTCCAATGTCCATAAATATAATTGGTAAACGTCAAAACAGTGCGTTCTGATTGGTTGGTTACAAAATGGCGATCGTTACCAAAATACATGTGTCATTAAGAACGCATTGTTCGTAAACGGTTTAATGCAATGGAGAGCAATTTTTACATGACACATTTTTATTGCGATTACTTGAAATAAAATATTCAGTAATAAATTAATTTGCTTCTTGTTTTTCTGCGTTCCCGTGGTGAATACAGAAAAACAAGTGGACAATAATAACAACAATCATTGTTGTTATTGTTGTTGAATTAAGCAATTTAATACACAAAATATTTAAAGAAATTGAATTATTAATACAGGGTGTTTTTTTTTTCGACCGTTCAAATTCTACGTAGTGAATGTGTAGGTCATACTGACCAACTTTTACTATGGGGACAAAGTCGAAATCGCGAAAAAAAATCAGCTGTTTCATACAAACGCCGGCCGAAATGTATGAAACAGCTGATTTTTTTTTCGCGATTTCGACTTTGTCCCCATAGTAAAAGTTGGTGAGTATGACCTACACATTCACTACGTAGAATTTGAACGGTCGAAAAAAAAAACACCCTGTATAAATATTTTTTCGAATATTCTATATATATATCGGGGATAATAAATAGCAAGAATATTATTCTTGCTATTTATTATCCCCGATCTCGTCTCCATAACCTGCATATAGGCTGGCTATGCAGATTCTACTGCTACATAACAGTAGAATCTTAAAAAATACATCAGGTTTTTCTGTTACATTTCTATGTTGTATCACTTGTACCTAATTATTTAAAACTCCACTTTTACCAGTTTTAAATAACAAACGGCGAACATATTCACCAAATTTTATTTCAGTGTATGCTACAAATTTAGAGAAACGACGGCTAGGAGATGGTTTTGGTTTATTTGACAGTATCTATAGAACGCTACTGTTTAGAAATGTAGACGAAGGAAAAGATAATAAAAATAAACTAAACTAATAATTATGTTCAATGTAAAAACAAAAAAAAACAATTTCTCATAAATAAATAATAATAATAAATAATTATTATTTTATCGTCATTGCAAATGCTATCACGATGATTTGCACATTTTTACTAAAAATGTGGTATTATTTGATTGTATGAGCTGTCGCCATTGTAATTCCTACTAGCACAGCATAGGTACTACATTTAAATAATGAACGGACATACGTGCTAGGATGCCACAGTACATGGCAGAGCAAAAGGTGGCATTATACCATCCCCATATAAAATTGCCCCAAAACAAATAAATTTAAAATAAAATGTAGTGAGACTATTTCTTGTGAAATGTGATTCCATCTTTTTTATGGTGCTTGTGTCAGTCTTCTGTGCATTTGACGGCGTAACGGGTCATATTTACTTAGTTTTGAGATTTTTTCGCCAGCTGTCAGTAAGACCGCGCGACGTGTCAGCCATTGGTATACTAAGGCTCTGTGTCATATAGATCGATGCCCATGTATCCGGTTTCGAGGCGTCACTTTTCGGAGCTAGTTCACCTTCTATGTTTTTTCCGTTCGCTGTCCGAGGTCGAATCCCGGGGAGGCATTATTTGTGTATTTATTTATCGCAAATATTTGTTCCTTGGTCAATTAAGGCTTGTGATGTAGGTACCAGGCTACGATTTATATAATCTGAATGAAAAAAATCTGATGTTCCATACATTTCCGCCTACTAATATCTCAGGGTTTGTATACAGGGTGTTTTTTTTTCGACCGTTCAAATTCTACGTAGTGAATGTGTAGGTCATACTGACCAACTTTTACTATGGGGACTGTTGGAACCTATGTAAACTACATGTTCTATATCAGAGACTTATTTGGATGACTGGTTGTTTGTATAGCAACGGATTTCGAATGCTTTGACTGTTCCTAACACTTCACTCATCTAAGCCACGGAATAAACACGCTTTTATATAATTCTAGCAGTTTATTTTCTCTAATATGGTAGCAGAGCTTAGGGAAGCAGTCGCTATGTGAAAGCGTCTGCGAGGAGTGTTGTGCGTTTATTCTTTTTATCTTGTTTTTTATGCGCACGAAATTCCAAAATCGTAATGGCGAGTACGTCAAGTTCGGGGGCGGCCATCGTTCCTGCTATTGAAAAATTAAATGGCATGGAGAACTACGGGTCATGGAAGTTCATGGTGAAAATGGTCCTGATCCAGGAAGATTTGTGGGAGTGCGTAGAGAGCAAAGACGGTAAGGTACCTATTTGCGATGATAAAAAGAAGCAACAAAGAGCTCTGGCTCGCATTTGTCTGTGCATAAACCCAGTGGCAATCACGCACGTGCGTAACGCAACTACAGCACGGGAGGCGTGGACAAGTCTTCAAGCTGCGTATGAAGACAGAGGTCTTTGCCGAAGATTAGGGCTAATGCGGCAGTTGTTTGGGATGAAACTGCAAGAGTTTCCCAACATGGAATCATATCTTGTGAAAATATGTGATGTCGCACAGCAACTAAACGACATCGAGGCTCCACTAAATGACGAGTTTCTAGCTGTGATAATGTTAAGCGGGCTCACAACTGACTATGACCCACTGATAATGGCGCTAGAAAACTGCAGTGTTAAATTGACGAGCGAACTTGTGAAACAAAAATTATTACAAGAGTATCAGCGCCGGAGCAACGGAACAGACACGAGCAGTGGTTCCGCGATGGTGGCGAAACGACGTGAGGAAAAACCGGTCAAATGTTTCCGCTGCAGAAGGCTGGGCCACATGTCCAAGTTCTGTCCTGAAAACAAGAAGAAAAAGGATCCCGTTGCGCGAGAAATGGCGAACATGCTGAGTGCACTGTCGGTAGACGTGCAGGAAGACTCCTGGTACGTGGACTCGGGTGCGTCGCGACATTTCTGCAATCGGAAGGATATCCTCGACGATTTCGTGGTGGACACGAACATGGAGGTGCAGGTGGCGAACGGCGTGAAACTTCGTAGTGCGGGATGTGGCAGTACCAAACTGCATGTTAAAGACGGTATTAAAACTCTGTGCAATGTAGTCAATATTCCGAACTTGTCATGTAATTTGATATCTGTCAGCGCTTTGACGTCAAAAGGTTTTAAAGTTGTTTTTTATGCTGATTTTTGTAATATTTATTTTGGAAGTGTTTTGTTTGCTATTGCAAAATGTAAAAATGGTTTATACGAATTACAAACCATTCCGACAACGCGTAATAGTATACCGAGATCGCCTAAGTCTGCGTCCGCTGACCATGTCGCGGCAAACGTGGGGACTGCTGGGCGTGTTTTCTCTCAAGATGTGTGGCATCGGCGTTTATGTCATCTGAATTCGAGGAGCATGAACCTACTGAAATCAGGTATGGCTAATGGAATAGACTTTCAGAACTCCGAGTTTAAACAGTGTATTTCTTGCATTGAAGGGAAAACACCAAAGTTACCTTTCCCGAAGAAATCGTTTACTAGGGCGACTGAAGTCTTGGGGCTGGTGCATGCTGACGTTTGCGGGCCTATGCCGCAAACATCGTATGGTGGTTCGCGATATATGCTACTTTTCATAGATGACTTTTCGCGTAAGACTTTTTGTTATTTTATTAAAACGAAAGACGAAGTTTTTGATAAGTTTATTGAATTCAAAGCCCTTGTCGAGAATCAAACAAATAAATCAATTAAAATTCTCAGAAGTGATCGAGGTGGTGAATTTGTAAATAAACGTTTTGACGCATTTCTGAAGCAGCATGGCATATGTCACCAGATGACAGTTCCTCATTGTCCACAGCAAAATTCAGTCGTAGAAAGGGCGAATCGTACGATTGTTGAGGCTGCGAGGTGTATGTTACAGGGAGCTGGCTTGGATCAGAAATACTGGGCAGAAGCAATGTGTACTGCAGTTTACGTGAAGAATAGATCGCCAACCAAGGCCGTGTTGGGTGCAACTCCTGAGGAGAAGTGGTCGGGATCTAAGGTAAACTTAAACCATTTAAGAATTTTTGGTTGTATTGCTTACTCTGTCGTGGAGGATCGAAAGAAACTGGATCCGAAATGTAAGCCATATATATTTGTTGGCTATTGCGATGATACAAAAGGATATCGGCTCATAAATCCCGTTCATCCTACTAAATGTATAGTTTCGCGTAATGTTGTGTTTGTAGAGGATAAATTCTATAAAGACCCGGTTCCTGTGGTCAACGAGCCGACTCCGTACATGATTATTAATAATAAATCTGAAAATGTAGGAGTGCAGACGGCGGAACCCGTTGACGTCGCAGAAGAGCCGGAACTAGCGAGTGAGAACGAGCATGAGAATGCGGACGATACCGAGAACGAAGAGACTAGTACTTCGGATGAAGACTACGCTCCTGGGCAGTCATCTTGGGATTCAGACGAATCAAGAAGACGGAGCGAATTTGAGGAGTCGTTCTTATCGGCATTCAATACCGGAACGAGTTGCGATGCGGAAACGCCAACTACCGTGCGCGAGGCACTCGACGGTCCTGAGTCTGCGCAGTGGAAGGCAGCTATGCAAGATGAGTATCATTCTTTTCTGGAAAATAAATGTCTGGAACTTGTGGACTTACCGAAGGGAAAGAAACCTGTTAAGTGCAAGTGGATATTTAAGAAAAAGAGAGGATTGAATGGTGAGCTCCTGCAGTACAAGGCTCGATTGGTTGCGAAGGGATTTACACAAAAATATGGAGAAGATTACTTCGAGACTTTCTCACCAGTCGTGAGATATTCTACAATAAGACTACTGTTGGCACTGGCGGCGGAATATGACATGGAAGTTGATCATATGGACGTCAAGACGGCTTTTCTAAACGGAAACTTGAAAGAAGTCGTTTATATGGAAATTCCTGAAGGTTTTGGAGTAGAGAGAGGCAAAGGAAAAGCGTTTCGTTTGCTGAAAGCTGTCTACGGATTAAAACAAGCCAGTAGATCATGGAATGAGAAGATAAACGACGTGCTTGTCAAGAAGTTGATGTTCAAGAGATTAGCGTCTGAGCCGTGTGTCTACGTAAGATCAAATAACAACAAAATTGTTATTCTTGGCCTTTATGTTGATGACATTTTAGTATTGAGCAACAGTAAAACTGAGAAAAAGGCTGTCAAAGAGGAGATAATGAAAGAGTTTGTTATGAAGGATCTTGGGCCCGCAAAATGTGTACTGGGAATACACGTCAGTCGAAAAGACGGTAAAATAATTTTGGACCAGTCTGGTTACATCAGCAAAGTTTTGGAAAGGTTTAAGATGACAGAATGTAAACCTGCAAAAACCCCGATGGAAGTTGGTTTGAAACTTGAAAAAGCTAAGAAGACTGGAGACTACGAATACAGGAACTTGATCGGTTGCCTTATGTATATCGCGGTCTGTACGCGTCCTGACATCGCGCATGCTGTGAGTATGTTAAGTCAGTTTAACGATTGCTACTCGGACGCTCATTGGAAGGCTGCGAAGCGCGTGCTTCGGTACTTGAAGGGTACGAAAGATTACAGCATCAAGTATGAGAAGAGTGGGTTAAACGTGACAGGGTCGGCGGACGCAGACTGGGCGGCTAGTGTGGTCGATCGTCGGTCTTACACTGGCTACATGTTTAAATTAGGCAATTCGTTAGTTTCTTGGGAGAGTCGTAAACAACGAACGGTGGCTCTCAGCAGCACGGAGAGCGAATACATGGCGTTATCCGACGCGTGCAAGGAGGCATTTTTCATTAGGGCATTTATGTCGGAATGTTTTAAGTTAGATGTCAAAGTTGTGGTTTACAATGACAATCAATCTGCCATTAAATTGTCTGAAAACCACATGTTTCATGCAAGGACT
The DNA here is from genome assembly GCA_025490895.1 of Thaumatotibia leucotreta. NCBI lineage: Eukaryota > Metazoa > Arthropoda > Insecta > Lepidoptera > Tortricidae > Thaumatotibia > Thaumatotibia leucotreta. Next base: position 8,882 of record JALPQI010008296.1, read on the forward strand.
AAGCATATTGATGTTAGACATCATTTTATTCGCGAAATAGTCGAAAATGGCATATTAGTTGTTAAGTATATATGTACTGACGATATGCTGGCCGATGCTTTAACAAAGCCTCTATGTTTTGATAAGTATCAGCGTTTTGTTAGAGATTATTTTGCTTAGTGCTTAGTTTGGTTTTTGATATATTGTTATAGTAGTTAAATGTATACTATGAACATATAGTTTAAGGGGTGGTGTTGGAACCTATGTAAACTACATGTTCTATATCAGAGACTTATTTGGATGACTGGTTGTTTGTATAGCAACGGATTTCGAATGCTTTGACTGTTCCTAACACTTCACTCATCTAAGCCACGGAATAAACACGCTTTTATATAATTCTAGCAGTTTATTTTCTCTAATAGGGACAAAGTCGAAATCGCGAAAAAAAAATCAGCTGTTTCATACATTTCGGCCGGCGTAATGCCGCCAATTTGTATGAAACAGCTGATTTTTTTTTCGCGATTTCGACTTTGTCCCCATAGTAAAAGTTGGTGAGTATGACCTACACATTCACTACGTAGAATTTGAACGGTCGAAAAAAAAACACCCTGTATAATAACATATAATATCTTGGGACATCTTACACATCAACCTAGTCCCACAATAAGCTTCATTAAGGCTTGTGATGTGGGTAGCAAGCGACGATATTATATAATAAGTATATGTATGAAACAATCGATTTTTTTCTCGAATCAGATGTCGGTGCCATGCCATTCTAAAATCATCAATATGTCCTTAAAATTAACCCTCAAAAATTCAGAGAATACGAATGCCCACGTAACTCTTAAATTGGCCATACCATATAGGTATACCGCATATAATAACGGAATTTTTTGCTCTACATATTTTGCTTTTTCAATTTGCTAATGTAATGGATAATTAAATTATAGTTGGTAAATACCTAATGTGCAAGTAATCAATACTTTGACATTACATTAAATATATTAAAAAAAGTAAATTGAAATATTGTAAAAAACCTCCTACCTTGCAGTTTCGATTTGTTTTGGAAAGTCAATTTTCCAATTAGGATCTAATAAGAAATTCACAATTTCCAGTACCAAATTAATGTTTCTCTAAAATAGAAATTTTAAGGTGCATTTAGAATTTAGAAGCATTCGCTCATTCTATCCCCGACTCTACGAAATCAACGAATTTCGAACAATCATGTTTTGTGTAACGAACGAATTTCGTATAGTGGGGGATAGAATGAGCGAATGCTCGTTTGGTCTAAATGCACCTTAAAATTTTAAATACTAATATTATTACTTTTATTTTACTTAAAATAATTCACATATTTATTATTACTGTACCAAATGATACAGTAATAATAAATATGTGTTATATAAACCACTACAGAATTATGATACTAAATTGTAAAAAAAATTATTAGTGTTGGGGCCCTCCATACATGTAACTGAGGGATAGAAATTCTAGCGTCAAACGTTCAAAAAACTTACCATTAACACTATTTTTCGCTCCGCCCTCGTCCCGATCTCCCAAAATAGCACTAACACTAAATTTAAGCATCGGTTTCTTCTCCAACTCTTCGCACCGCACCAGCTCGTCAGTATACGCCTTCTCTTTCCCGTCCTCATCTGACGCATCCTGGTAATTCATGCTGAACCTCTTCTCCAGTTCTTCGAGCCTGGTAATACCAGATTTTTTGCATACGAACGGCGAACACTCGAAACCGTTACAATTTTGACAGCGGCGCGTCAAATTTGGAATATTTAAAACCTCCTTCTCCTCGTTTTTGTAATCGTAATACTGTTCTGTTTTAGAAAACTCTTCCTCGTCTGTTTTCGAGTCATTGTCGTTTTCGAGTTTATGCTCCTCATCTGGCTTCTCTAAATCTGGTGAAGTTTCTCTAGAACGCTCGTAGTTACGCTGCATGACGTAATTCTCGATTTGCTGGTTCAAATATTGATTATGGAAATTCACTTTTTGGTGGTGCAAGATATTGTCCACTAAAAAGGGCGAAGTCATATTAAAAGGCGCATTCGATTTGTTGTAACACAAGTTCTGTATAGTTTTCAACATATTGTGATCCAATTTCTGATTGACAAACGGATTCAATTTCAACGGTCCATTTTTATCATTCGGGTACATTATAAACCTACTATCATCTTTAAAAAAAAAAACAAAAGCAAATAAGAGAAACGAAACGCAACGAAAAACAAAACACTCGAAAATGCAAATTTCAAAAATCGAACGTCATCGGGTTCGAAATTCAAATACGTTCGCCGCGTTTGGAATTCAAGAAGCTACTAACTCGAAAGAGGAGTGGTTATGAAAGGGGCGTTTTTGGGCGCGCTTTTGTATTACCCGTCCAGTTTGTAAAGACCCTCTTCGCCCCCTTAAAGATGCAAAAACGCCTTACGAATTTCGTTTACGTAGGGAGAGCCACGGATCACCTAACACTGGTTGTTGCGAACTTACAAATTTTCGCTTGTAGTTGTCTTTGAACAAAAGTAGCCCTTATGGGCTAAGAAATAAAGGGTGTAACATATTTTTTGTCCGTTTTATATGTGTTAGACAGTCTATGTATGTATGGGGTTATTCATAAGGAACGGGTAAGTGTGTTGTTATAGATTTCGTTAAGCCGTATTCATGGCAAAAATTGTTTTATATTAACCTTAAATGGGAGGCTGTCAAGAGTACCTTTTTGTGGTAATTATGTCGCTTTTTAACAGATTAACGAAGACATGTGCTAAATACTCGTTATTTATTACATTTAGAATATTATGATAAAGTCTACAATGTCTACAATCATATACATGAAAAATTATAGATATAGAGGTACTTTTTTATTGCTAGATCCGCGATTTTCGGTACGGCACTGACGTTATTTTATTTCATTTCGTTTTTATACATTATTTTTCTATAAATCAATGAATAAGTACGATTTTGTACCGTTTGGCGTAGAAACTTTAGGTTCATGGGGTTGGGGCCCCAGCGCACGCAAATTGTTTGCTGAGATCGCGAACATCTGGGTGACGTAACTAAAGACCGAAGAGCTGGCGACTTCCTCGCACAACGAGGAAATCGCGATACAGCGAGGAAATGCCGCCAGCATCCTCGGTACAATGCCACAAGGGCCAATCTTAGATATAGGTTAGGTTAAGTAGATTAGTTAGATTTAATCTTTGTACATAAATTCTATATTTATTTATGTTTTTCCTAAATGTATGTGTATTTATTTTATTTTTAGTTTACTATCTTGCTCGTGCACTGCCCGTTGTTAATGATTTCTGTTTCTTTTATCTCCTGCTACCCCAAGGTTGTCTGGAAGAGATCGCTTATAGCGATAAGACCGCCTGTTGCTACCTTTGTATTTAATTGTTCTGTATTTTGTTTTCTTTCTTTGTGGTGCAATAAAGCATATCTATTATTATTATTATAAATTGTAGTTTTGCAAAATAAATATATTACAAAAATAAATTGATCGAGCTAATAACAAACCGTCTCTTTCGTCGCGAACACAGTGAATCTTTGAACCCATTTGCATCAATCGATCCCGCGGCCCCTTTTCTAACTGTCCGTAGCGAATTGCCATAATTGCATAAATATCTGAACAATGAGCCACATTTGAATTCAATTTAACCCTACGTTTGTCTGTTAGTGTGTCATCACAGCTGCAGTTGTTAAAAATAGTTTTATAATTATAAATATTAGATATAAACCAAAAAATAAAGATCAATGTCGAATCAAAATTTGACCGGTATCTACTATACATATAAGACGGAGTAGGTGCATGAGCTGTGCATAAGTATACCATTCGTAACTAGAAAAATACACAAACATAAAAACATGCATACATATTCCCCTTCACATGATGGGGATGTACCAAAAAAAAATTGTTTTCTATATTTAATTCTACCACTTCTCTATAATTAATATGTATACCTCTAGACGAAATTTCATATATCTACCTACTACCTACCAACGGTCACTGAGCTATGCTGCGTACAGCCGGACAGACGGACATGGCGAAACTATAAGTACTACCTACCTATAGGGTTCATAGTTTACTATGGAACCCTAAAAATGTAGCTTTCCGGTCTCCTATAGCAGTAACTGTGTCAATCAATATGCAAAAATTATTCACCACTCAGAAAAATACTACTATAACAATTACCATGGAAATACTTGCCTTCACAACTAAGGAAAATGTCGTAAATTACCTTGAAACGTAATTGAGCACTTACGTCATTATTAAGGTAGCGATGCGGCCAATAACAATATGGGGGTGTGGCTAATTTCAAAATTCGAACGATTTCTTTCTCGGACGATTTTCTTTTGTGCCAGTCGCAGTCTTTAGTTTGTTTTTTTTTCGGACCAGGATAATGTAATAAATGTATTATGCCTGTATTGTTTTTAAACTGAATGACTTTCAAATTACTCTGTGTTGTACAGGGTGGGCCAATGATAAATGCATTTTTGAAAATTGAAATAATTGGTGTTTTTTTGTGTTTTGAAATAAAAATTATATTTAGAAAGTATGTCAAATAAATAAATTTTACGTTTAAAAGATTAAATCATCAAGCTGTCGTCCATGGCGGTTGCGGCACTCTTCCAGCCTTGCTTGTAAAATTTGAAAGACTTTCGTCAGAATTTGCGAAGATATTGCTTGGGATTCTTGGCGAATGTTCTCCTTGAATTCTGCTGTGGTTGCCGGATTATTTGAGTACACTTTACTTTTCAAGTAACCCCACAAAAAAAGTCAACTGGAGTTAAGTCAGGGCTCCTGGGAGGCCAAGCAATATCATCCCACCTCGATATCAATTTTTGAGGAAACATTTTATGCAAAGCTGCTAGGGTCACGTTACTTGTATGGCAGGTGGCCCCGTCTTGCTGAAACCATGTGTTGTTGTTGTAACCATACGATTCGTGAAGTTTCGGTGCCAGGAAATCCCTTAACATAGAGATGTAACGGTCTGAATTAACCGTAGCTCGTTTACGCGTTGAGTTTATTGCATCCGCTCGCACAAACGCTCTCACCCGTTCGATGTTTTCAGTAGTACGCACAGACCGTGCACGTCCCTTATGTCGAGATTTTAGTGTTGAGCCAGTACTTTTAAATCTGACTAACCATTGCTTGATCAAATTTGTGCTGGGACACTCGCGAATATTGCGTAATCGGAACTCAAGTCGAAAACGCCAACGAACAGACACATAAGAACGATCGTTTTCATAAAAAGCTTGGATTGAAAACGCTCGCTGTTCTCCCGTGTAAGACTCCATTTTGAATAAAAAAGATATTTTTTTTTCTTTTGAATGACACCATTCTTATATGCCAGTGTTTTGTAATTTTGACAAAAAAGGTCGAGACAAAAGTGAATTTATCACTGGCCCACCCTGTATAAAACCGTATTTATTATAGGATAGGTAGTTTGATTCACTGTTTTGTCGTTACAGTCAAGGTCAAAGATATAGACGCACACAAAGTGCCAAATATATGTATACAGTACAACTTTATAATTTTTTTTATCAGTATTTATTTTTAAAACTGTAAATACCTACATACTTAAATTAAATATAACTAACCTACGCTATATCTAAGATTGGCCCTTGTGGCGTAATATAATTACTGTTATTACTACTACGTACTAGTGTTTATGTATTTTCAAAACACTTGCTTTCTAAGCGCGCCATTGCTTGCATGTATCGCAGAAGTAATAGAAAAGTGCAATTCCCTAGGGAAATTCACTTTTCAAAAAAATATATTTTGTCTTAAAACTCTTTTTTTTTTTTGCTCGCAAGTGTGATCAAAAACTGTCTGTAACCGGAATACTAACTCGAGTAATTAAAAGCCTTCCTTCTAACACTCTCTTTCTAACACTCGAAAGTTGATTGAATAATTATTAGTTTAATCATTTTACTATGAAAACCTTTGTGAATAGACCCCTCAAAGCTTCGGAATCAAATTTCGCGAAATTATTCGTTAAATTATTCATTCAATCAAATTTGGTGACATGTCCATATTATTGCGAACAATACAATACAATACAATACTCTTTATTGCACACCAAAATACAGTAAAAAAACAGATACACAGTGTTACAGGTACAGGTATTACAATGGGCGGTCTTATCGCTAAAAAGCGATCTCTTCCAGACAACATAAGGAAGCGGAATAAAAGCAGTTTAAACTTAGAGTAGGTGTTGCTAAAACAAAAGACAAGTAACGAAACACAATAATTAAATTATACTATTAAACTTACTTACATAAGTTAATAAAATAAACTTAAATATACAATTACATACATACATAATACAGTACAATTACATTCAAATAGAACAATGACGCACATTTGTCCGATCCCTGGCAATAACTTACAGAACAGCATTAAAATTATATAAAAATATTTATTAGACAATGTGAAAACTGAAACGTATTAAAAGCAGTCGACAATACTTATAATTTGTATTAAAACTCGACAATGTCTCGTTTTGTAATAGCGACCCTCTTATTTTAAGAACCCTTTTTATATAACTTGCATAAACTGCCATAACATATATGACATTTAAGAAAGTAAAAGCAAAGGAGAGACTTTTTAGCTCTGGAAAAATTAAGTAGTAGTAGTAATCCGTAGACCCTCTACGGCGTAGAGTACGCGTTAGCTGCTACGACGCGTAGAACAAAGCAAGCATTTACAATTTTCTACTGTTAAAGTAACAGTATAATAAATAAATATTTTGGGACACCTTACACAAATCGACCTAGTCCCACGGTAAGCTCAACTAAGGCTTGTGATGTGGGTACCAGGCGACGATTTATATAATAGATACATATAGATACTTAAATACATAGACATGAGCAACGAACAAATATTTGTGATAAATAAATACACAAATAATGCCCTCGCCGGGATTCGAACCCGGAACCTCCAGCTTCGTAGGCAGGGTCACTACCAACTAGGCTACAGAGAGGCTGATAAAAGTAGATAAAATAAAAGTAACAAAAGTGGAAGAGCGGTGCTCTCTTATCACAAGTATCTTGCATACTTAAAAAGAGGCGCCAGCGCAGTTTATGTAACTAAAAACTTTAAGATATCGAATAAATATATTTTTTAATTTTTAATATGTATATATAAATTATACGCTTTTGAAATAAAAGAAAAAAAAATTGCTCTATATTTTATACAGGGTGGAAAGGGACGACGTTCCTTCCCGTTACCGACCGAGTCTGCCAACCATTACGATGAACTTTCGGTAGGTATGGGATCAACGTCGAAAGCGTACATGGAAAATTTACTTTTCCATACTATTGAACTCTAAGTAATCACTCAATTTGTATGAGGGGTTAATTTTTTTTTAATATTTCGATGTTGGTCCCATACTGAAAGTTCATCGTAATGGTTGGTAGACTCGGTCGGTAGCGGGAAGGAATGTCGTCCCTTTCCACCCTGTATATCAGAAATATTGGGCTTATAAAATACTTTCGAAATAAAACTATTTCGAACATAATCGTCCAAGCCGTTTTTTGAATAATGCTACGCAGATTTTAGGACGCAGATATTATCTGTGTCTGTATATTGTATGCAGTTGTCTCATTACAAAAATGGCAGTTAGAAATCCTTCCTAATCTAACAACCAAAACTAAAGCATTATCCACGAATTAAAATCCCAACCGTAACACATTTGAATACATTTAAACAGAACCAGATCAAAACATTTGCAATAAATAAAAAGATAATACAATTATGACAAAATCAAATCGCCATGTCTAATCAGGCGTCTCATTACCAAAACGTAACAACACGCAATAACTGTCAAACGAATATGAACCTTAACACTGAAGTATAAGTTGAAAATGGCTTGGTTATAGTGGTACAGCATCTGAGCGTCTCGAAATCAACAATAGATGGCGCCACGTGCGTGCTGTCAAATGTCACCGCCATAAGTCGCGTTCTGAATTTAGGGGGATTTTATTAATTTATTGCGTATAATGGTGATGTGTTCACGGTTTTTTGTTTAATTACTGCAGATGATACCTATTGCTAATCATTTGCAGTGTGGTGAAGAAAGTAAGAATACATTAGTCACCACCCCAATTCTTCCCGTGGGTGGCGTAAGAGTTGGCTAAGGAATTGAAGTGTCACTGACCCTTTACTTACCGAAGATCGATGATGGGCAGCAGCATCATGGATCATAGTGGACACACTACTGCGATCGCCAACCCGTTTGCCCAGCGTCGTGATTCGTGATTATGGGCATTTACCTTGTAATGCGTCCATACGCATAGGAGAGTCCGTTGTTCAGCAGCGGACTGATATAGGCTGATGATGTGTGTGTATGTATGATGTGCTAATAATTGGGGTTGAAATACAGGGTGTTTCCTGAGTCACTAATAACATCGCACACATCGTATACACCAGCGGTCGGCAACTGGCGGCCCGCGGACCTCCTTGACTTTTTTTATATCGTGTATGTTAAAATTACAAATCTCATCAAAGGACACACGTAAGAAGGAAGACACGTATACCTACACCATAGGCTGTTTGTGTTTAAAACCAACCGATCTAAATACTAATCGTAATCATACTGATCAACTTATAAAACGTTCGGCGTCAGTCCCATAGGACTAGAACGCAGAATTGGCGAAAAAGTCACTTTTCCATACAAATGTCGAGATCACGTTACCAATGTCTGAAAGTCTTTTTTGCAAATTCGTGTTTGGTCTCATCATCATCTCTCATCTTCAGCCTATGATAGTCCACTGCTGGCCGTAGGCCTCTCCTATTAACTATGCGTTTAAACGCATTAGGAGGTAAATGCCCATAACCGCCACGCTGGGCAAGCGGATTGGCGATCGCAGTAATGTGTCCACTATGATGACGCTGCTGCCCATCATCATTTTTTTATCAAATAATGGTCAGTGACACTTTAATCCCTTAGTCGACTCTTACGACACCCGCAGGACGAAATTAATTATTAATGGCTCGGATCTCGAATCTGGTGATGTTGTGAAATAAATTCACTTGTAACTATCTCGATAGTTAGATATGTGCTCATTATTTTCTTCGAAAATGTCTCACCTTTAACCTTCACCCTTTCAAAACGAAATACCGTGCCAAGCATAAGGGTTGGATGGATGGGAAACCTTGATCAGAAAGACCATCTAAACATGTTTTTTATAGTTGGGATCACGACCCCGTTGTCACTATGTATAGGTTCATAGACTTCATAGTCTCGGTGGAGAACAATCTCAGCGACATCTATGTTCGAGTAGCAGGACTATTTTTAAAGAAAAAGAGTCATCTATGGACGAGTAGTGTCCCAATAAAAGTATTGGTATGGATAGCTAAATAGTACCGTATTATACGGAAAGAGGGCGCTGATAACAACTTGAACATTTGCAAAATCATCTTTTTGTGTTCTTATATGAATTAAGGATATTTAAGTGTCCATATATCTAGAGGCCTAAAATTGCACTTCGGGGAGTGTGCTCAAGAGCTTCATGAGCTTATTCCGCCATCCCCATTTTATCATCGAAACTCTAGACGCACGGCCGGGTTCCACCCTTACTTGGTAGATATTCCATTTATTCGCACGAAGCGCTTCGTGTCTTCTTTCCTTATGCGTACTGCCAAGGAGTGGAATTCCCTGCCGGCGTCTATATTTCCGAGATCATATAACCCGTCAACCTTCAAGTCAAGGGTGAATAGGCACCTTCTGGGCAAACTCGCCCCTTCGTAGGCCGCGTCTCTGCTAGTGTAGGAGCATTCCATGAAAACATCTACTTTTTGTCGCTTACGACTCACTATGGTAGCTACCCTAATAAAATATGCTAGCTGTTAGGAAACACTGTCAATCTTAAAGCCTTGATATGTTATTATTATGCCGTAACTCAGCTTACTAATTTAATTTTTCAAAAGTATTGAAAAGACAGTGTCGCTTACGACATGGTTTCATGGAATGCTCCTGTAGCGGATTGGCGATCGCAGTAATGTCTCCACTATGATGACACTGCTGCCCGTCATCAATCTTTTATCAAAGAAACCACTGACACTTCAATCCCTTAGTCGACTCTTATTACTCCCTCGGGAGGAGTTGGGGTGGTGACAGATGTGCTCTTTATGCCGTCACCACACGGCCAATAGATTACCCCAAAAGCATGAAAACAATGAAATAGTGGTAGATTATGGATGTTTTTGACCTATTTACATTGTTCGCATAAAAAAGGGCCGTGTGGTGACGGCAGTAAGAATACATTTTTTGTTACCACCCCAACTCCTCCTGCGGGTGTCGTAAGAGTCGACTAAGGGATTGAAGTGTCACTGACCACTATTTGATAAAAGATTGATGATGGGCAGCAGCGTCATCATAGTGGACACATTACTGCGATCGCCAATCCGCTTGCCCAGTGTGACGATTATGGGCATTTACCTCCTAATGCGTTTATACGCATAGTTAATAGGAGAGGCCTACGTCCAGCAGTGGACTATCATAGGCTGATGATGATGATGATAAAAAAGGGGACATAATCATAAAATAAAAAACAGAGTAATTGAAACAAGCAAATTTATTACAATCATATAATAATAGCAAATATACATACATTTATTCATCTTCCGTACCTTCCTTTGGTCAACCACTGACAGCCATTAAAAAAAACAACTATTAAAAATTCAAACATTTTCACCTTAACAAGAAATTTCAACCAAAATTTACAATGTTCGCCAAATATTTATAACTTCATGACAATTGTCACTTAAATGTACAGAATCTACAATTTGTCAAATTTACACCTTTTTAAATTGTCATGACAATTGACACTAAAACCTACAGCTGTGACACAAAATAATAATAAAAGAATTGAGATCTGTCATCTAAAATTATCACCCACTTAGTAGGACATTATTATTATAATATTATTATCTTTTTAATAACAAACCCTTATAAAAACTAATAATTAATATGTTATGTTGCTAGTGCAACAGTAGTCTAAATTTATGACTTAATTAAAAGAAACTAATTATAATATGGAATAATATGTTACCACTAAAACAAGAACGGTCAAGCACGAGTCGGACTCTTATTCAGTTATTGTTACAAAATTCTATAATAGTATATTTAGTTATTTTCCAGATCCGTTAAATTTTTTGACGAAATTTGTTATACAGGGTGTCCCATAAATAATGGATCACTCTGACACCCGAGGTAGGTCGACCCAAGAGGTACAGTCAAGAGCAAAAGTAAGTGATCACCTTGTGCCTTATCACAATGGAATAAGGTCTATAATCGAACAAGAATGATCACTTACTTTTGCTCTTGACTGTACCTAACTAACATAACATGACCTCAGTAAAAGTTAAACGGTTTTCGAGATTTTGCCAATTTTACGTTTTTACGAACTTGGCCTCGTGTGCTATTAATTTTTTTTCATAACTTTATAAGAAAGAATTAAATTTTATAAAATAAGTGATATTATATTAAAAAACTTATGTTAAATGCGAAAGAAACTCTATTAATTTGTAAAAATACGGTCTAGTATTTTTTTTTTCATGGCATACGACTAAAAGCCAAATAATTGTAATTGCTCATGATTTTTTCCAAATTAATAGTTTCTTTCGCATTAGACATAAGTTTATTATTAAAATATCACTTTTTTTATAAAATTTAACTATTTCTGATAGAGTATCGATGAAAAATTAATAGCACTAAAGCTACTTAAGCAAATTATAGCACTTAACGTGTAAAAAAGAGGCCAAGTTCGAAAAAAACGTAAAATTGGCAAAATCTCGAAAACCGTCCAACTTTTACTGAGGTCATGTTATGTTGATTAGGTACCTCTTGAGTCGACCTACCTCGGGTGTCAGGGTGATCCATTATTTATGGGACACCCTGTATAAAGCCCACCACACCGGAGCGTGTGCAATCTAGATTGGTAATATAACTGCGAAAATTCACGGTTTAAGGCGAACAGAACTCAGTCGCCCAAGTACTTTTGTAGTAGAACTAAAAATACACATACTGTGTAAATTTCAATACAATGTTCTCAATTTAAGATCCAATCAACTTTAAATCGATACTATTAACCGACTTAAAAAAGGAAGAGGTTCTCAGTTCGTCAGAATAAATACCTTCAGTTGAAAGTAGAAAAAAGATAAACAAACCTGCAAACTTGTATTATTTCATAATCACGCACTTTCAGAACAATGGTTTTATCACCATCTTAAAATCTTGAACCTGAAGTTCACATACATATCGTCGGCTGACAAGCAAAACTCACTATAAAAACTGTCACTACTCTTAGCAACCTCTTATGTCATTATTGAATCAGAACTGAGGTACGACCTTTATTTCAAGTAGGTATTTGTTACTTAGTGAGTTTTGCTTGTCACCCGACGAATTATTGTTAAAATTATTGATATTTATTAGGATTTATGTAAAAAAACTATCTTATACGAAAATGTTTCACGATATGTGTCAAAGACGTCAAATACTATGAAAAGTCAGCCATATTTGTTTTACTTTTAACTGAAGAATATAGAGGGCAGCATTTCGCACATTGGCTTGAAGTGTCAATGTCAAAGTTTCCAATTTCGTCCACAAGATGGCAGTCGCTCAAGCGATCTATTCTTTTGTAATAGTGATAACATATTAAAAGTGCTTCTATTTCCAATATCTTAACATTCTGAGCCTCCATAGCGTAGTTGGTAGTGACCTACGAAGCTGGAGGTTCCGGGTTCGAATCCCGGCGAGGGATATTTGTGTATTTATTGATCACAAACATTTACTCCTTGGTCGTGGCTGTTTATGTATTTAAGTATTTATATGTATCTATCTCTTATATATATAGTCGCTTGGTACCCACATCACAAGCCTTAATTGAGCTTACCGTGGGACTAAGTCGATTTGTGTAAGATGTCCTAAGATATTTATAATTCAGTTGAAGTAGGTTTTAGCTTTTTTTAATTTAGTGATATATATTCGGAATAAAAAGAATGCAGAAATATTAAGAAAATAGAGCACTTTACGATTTTTATAGAAATACAGTATATGGCATAGGATTGATATCACTATTTAAAAATTATAATTATCTGTGCGTATCTATGAAACTAGCACATATTTTAGTTAACTAAACTGAAAGGTGGTATGTTGCGACTAAGTAATATATATCTGTTTACCTCGACGTTGCGTATACGACTTATTACACGTTAAATGATTAAGTAAAAGTATTCATGTTAAGTGTTAACGTACGGACTTAGTTAAAATGAATTAAATATTCGATTTCAATTAAAATATAAGTAAGTTAACTTAAAATTATTTTCAATAAGCATTTTAACCTTTACATATCTATACATAAATGATTGTTATAATACAGAACATTTTAAAAGCTGCCTATTACTAAAATAATTTTTTAATATTCAGAAATAATTGGTAGAATTATAAAAATAGTGCTTTACTATATAAATAAAACGTATTTCTTTGATAACGAAGCAGAAATGGCTAAAACTAAATAATATTATGGTTGACTCAGTCGGAAGGCTAATACATTAATAATTGAAAGTTAAACGACATTACTAACTGAAAAATGCAAAAGTATGCTTTTTTTAATACATGTATTTAGTCCATCAAATTATAATAAAATTTGACAAGTATTTTAAGAACAATTATCAAAATGTTATCAAACTACGCAATCATGTTAATTTTGTGTATACAATTGGCTGCAGAGTATAGAAAGACATTTGGAATAATAATAAACTTGTTTTTAGCACTATATTTATAACTCTACCGTATGATTTTATTTTCGTATACAAAATGATTTGAAAGACTGCGAAAGAATGGTCAAATAAAAATGTTTTAATTTTATTATCACTACCATAACCATTATTAATACATGCCCTAATATAAAAAAGGCATCAAATATTTACCCCCTTAATTATAAACTTGTAACTTAACATGCTGCTAAGTATTGTTCGTTCTTTTCGGTCTTATAACTCTAAGCCCGGAAAATCCATACCAAAAAAAAGACTGTCTCAATCAAACTAGGATGAGAAACATTTTTTTATCGATATCGAGTAAGTTTATAATATAACAACCACGTCCGTTTCAATCAGTTTTAACATACAAATAATATCTACAGAGACACAACTTATATTTTATCGCATACGAAATTAACACATTCAATGCCATGAGCGCCACTAGGGAGTTATCGGTAATTTTGTTCACACGACGCCGATTCCGTGGGGGAGTTTATCACTATACTATTTGCAGTGCCAGGACAAAAACAAAGGCTATCCCTGCATGCCAGCCGGCGTTATTGTATAGCCAATAACTCCCCTGGGGAGTCGTGTGGCATGCGAATAAAGTTATTTAGGACTCCTTAGTGGCGTTCTTGGAATTGAAGTAGCGTTCATTGTACAACAGGTCAGCGTGTAGCGATAACCTAGGTTTTTGATCTGGCAGTAAAAGTGATGACAATAATCACATTTAATGTCAAAATATATGCAGTATTAATTTTCTGAAGTGTCTATTATATTCAATGGTTGATTACCTCTTTGCCACCCGACTACGGCCAAGCATTGATATGAATATAAGTAACGTCGATAATATAAGTTACGTTGCATTTTAGATGAAATGACACATATAAAACAAACCCTTACTCTTCTTTTGCGTTTGGATAATTATAATAAAAGAATGTATCTGAACATATCGCTATGATTTTTAGATAAAACTTACTCGATATCGATAAAAAAATGTTTCTCACCCTAGTTTGATTGTGACAGTCTTTCGTTTTGCTATGGATTTTCCGTGCTCTGATAATAATATTGATAAGATCGAAAGTGACAAACAATACTTACCGGCATGTTAAGATAAGAGACATTTATGAAAAAGAGGGTTAGTCAGTGCATATCAAAATTACATAAATACACAAAGTGGTTATGTAAATTTGATTTTTAAATGTCAAATGAATGAACCGTATAGGTAATTTCACCAGAGTTGAGTTCAATGATTACACTACACTAGAGTTGTACTTTCCCGAGAATGTTCTCCGTTTTGTATGGGAAATATTCTCGAGGGAGAACATTCTCCATACCAATCAGAGAACATTCTCGGGCACGGTACAACTCTGCACTACACATACATCTAAATGAAGTACTAATTGCAAAAAATATAGTGAATGAATGAATGACTTGCGTCAAAATATTGAAGCAAATCCCTTGAACGAACTTTTTGTCTATCTTACAGTTGCAATTGGGTTTGCTGTCAGTACGAAAAAAGAACACTAATTTCAATTTGTGTGTTTACATGATGTGTTGATGTATGCGTGACCTCAACTCTCGTGGAACTATCTGTATCTTGAGTAAATATTTAATTTTGATAAGCAAAGACACAAGATAAACAAAGAGGATACGACATAAATACTGCAATCCTTTATATTTCACTAGAAAATTCAAAGGATACAGAATTTTCGTAGGACCTATTTGATTAGTCTAAAAATTACTTAAATCTAACAAGACTTAATTATATCGAAATTATAAATATCACATTGAAGAACATGGAAGAGTAGTTAGGACATTTTTTATTTAATAATAAATTTAATATACATTTTAAATTCGTTAGGACACATTTCGATCACTATACATATACGTACTCCAACCAACTAGGTAAACATACAAGACAGTTTTTACTATTTTTTAAACAATGTAAACTTAGTAATTGCTATACCAAGCGTTCACTAAATCATATATTACTCAAAAAATTGTTTGGCTGAATGTTTAATTAGTTGGTTATTTAATTCCGCAAAAAATGCATTTTTCATCTAGATGTCGATATTTTTATGGTATCGTTTTAGGTATACTATAAATGTATACGTATCCTTATGGTTTTTTAGAAAATGGACCAAATTTTTGACTTTATAAGTTGTTAATTAAAAAAATTATATACAAACCCATTTATATTACTTAGTTTACTATTTTTAAAGGCACTTGTTCTGTTATGCATACATCGTCATTGTTATTATGACAAAATAACATTGAAATTGTAGATTACGATACGAGTGTGAAAAATATGAAGTTCGAAACGAGTGACGATAAATTAAAAAAACGACCGAAGGAGTGCTTCAAATCGACACGAGTTACGAATTTCCTTTTCGCAAGTGTATCGTATAAAGTTCACCTTAAGTGTTACTTTTAGTAACAATATCAAGTCCTTCAATTATCGAGAGATAACTCGCCACATTTTCTCGCTTGCGGTATAAATAGTTTTTTCCTTATATGGCAGATATTTTAATGGAATCCGTTAGGTTTGAGAAAATACTGCCAATGTGTTAGCCACGTAGAGAAAAATCGGGTTTTTTCTAATTTAGATTTGTCGTGAGTTGTCACAGCCAAGTACAGTCACGTATAATAATATGTATACATTTCGGAACGTATGTCAACGGCATAAAAATCAAAATCGTATACATATTATTAAAGCCAACCGTACAAGTTTAATTTTCTATATACGTGTCAGTGCACATGGAAAGGTACCTTGTCACGGTGTTTAAAATGGACTTTACTAGAGAACACATAAGGTCTATTTTCAGAGTCGTGACAAGGTACCTTTCCATGTGTACTGACACATATTTATATATGAACAGAAAGCTCGTCGCAGGAGCTACTTCACAAATAAGTATCAAAATGCTGGATTTTCCTGTAAACTTTCGAACATGGTCGTGACACACCTGTCAAACTAAATAAGAAATACCCATATTATCAGGCCCATCGTTTTCAGAGCTATTTCAGACGAAGAATGATGAATTTTCGTAGTCAAATAAATACTACATTCACCGTCTCCGACTATAAAGATAACATGCCAAGGCCGTTTAAGTGGGAAATGTATCGGATAGCGTGTAATTGTAGGCCGAGATGAAGCCGGGGCCGACAAACATGTGATCCGAAGCTTTTCCATTTAACGGCCAAGGTGTGTATACTAGTTTTCTGCTCAACAGAGCCGGCAGGCGGCAACTTAGTTTAGCGCAGCGGCCGGCAATGTGTTGTTTGCCGGTCGGAGGGCAGGAAATATATATGTCAGATAAATATTACATGTTTTTTTTTAATGCTTGGGGCAAAGGATAGTAATATATAATAATTTTATCTAACGGATATATCCGAGGATAGTAAAACAGGTTGTAAGAGAAATTCTACTTTCAGTTTTCCTTTCTGAGATATTTGGACCTGACTGAAGTACATACAGTTGAGAAGAAAATATAGTTATTTTAGCATTAATCATTCTATTTAACCAAATTGGTGGTTACAAGCTTATTTATACTGTCCATATTTGGCTTAACCCGTCGTCTGTGGTTGCTAAGGATCAGTACAGTCAAGAGCAAAAGTAAGTGATCATTCTTGTTCGATTATAGACCTTATTCCATTGTGATAAGGCACAAGGTGATCACTTAGTTTTGCTCTTGACTGTACAATGGATTTTGAATTCTAATTATGAATTGATTTGATTTCAATATCTATTGTACGGATCCTTATCAAACACAGACGAAGGGTTAATGAACTCAAAATCACGATATTTTCAATTGTGTTACGAAAGTTAGCCATACAAATTATATGGTATATTCTATCCAACAACCTTCAGCAGTAGTAAAAGGAAGTAAATTTAAAATAGATTTGTATTCTTGATCACTCATACAAAATTATAATATGTCCACCTTTTTCAGAGTCAAAAGTTGTTACATGGGTCAATCACTTTTTTATGTCACTCGTTGCCATGGTTACTTTCTCCTGGGTCACCCTTAAAATCAGTTTACCAGCATTCAAATTGACAAAATTTTGAATTTTTTTGACAGTTATGTGGCCTTTCCAAGGTGGGTCATGATGACTCATCATAATAGTAAAGTGTGCATGATACTTTCGTCTAACAAACTAAGCCACTCTTGTCCCCTGGGTGATGTGACAGATTAAAAAAAAATGTGACTGACCCACATGTAACTTCGTAACACAAAAATTATGATGTTAAAAGACCATGGGCAACTTAGTATGGAGCTAGAACCCAGAGCCAAAACAGCTAAGAGTTAGTTCGTTAAAACGGTCTACAAATATACTTCATTTTGTTCTATACGCAACAAGTTGGATACCATTGCAGAAACCAGATATACAAAATGCTGTCTACCGTCCAAAATGTTAAATACCCTAGACACAGATTCTTCATAGTTCGTATTTACTCTGAATGAAAATATGAATATCCTGCGACCATATATAACATGGACGTCTAACGCCAGCTCAAAAATGCCCCCGAAAACAATTGTTCAATTGTGCCAAGATGGGACGGACATAGCGCTTTTCTTAACACTGCGCATATTTCGGTGCTACAACTTTGACAAATGTTTATAGAATATAACCAATCAAAACTTTGCTGAACCAAACACAACTATTTTTAAATGTCGGTTTAAGTTTGTATAGGTTGATATTGACACTCATTACCGTGATGCATTGAAGAGGGGGTGACACTTGTCAACTAAAATTCAGGACCGTTTTTGAAAGGCAATTTAATATGGCGTGCGGCTTCCATGTTTTATTTATTCGTAGTGAATATCCCAGTTCTGCAATGGAATTCGACTTTGTACCCATATAATTAAATGAAGTTGATGATAGTCATCCGCAGACCACGAACCCTGTAAAGTGTTCGAAACGTCGGAATAAAGTTAAAATTACTTAATATACGCGAGTTTATCCGTTTTCATAGTTTTATTTCATGTGTAATCCTCGCGGTAACCGAAGAAAATATTAAATTTAAAGACCTATTCAATATCGTAACTCTCATGTCTGTTGGTTCTGGGTTCATTTTGACGCATGGTCCTTTAGTTTTGATATTTTTGTTGCAATCAAACCTAATCAGGGTAACTTTCAAAATTGAGTCGAAACATGTGTCTATTAGACGTGAATTTTTGTATAATGTCTACACGCAGATACTAAATTCGAGTAATCGAAACGTATATTTCTCATTCTAGACCTGAGTTTTGTTAAATGTGTGTGGCTACATTATTTTCTGTATATTATTGCCATGGTTACGGTCGCCTGAGTCACGCTGCTTTTATACAAGATTATGCTACTTAAACTATGCAAGCATGCATTTTTCTGGTGTTAATAAGCCCTTTCCTTAATGGGCTATTTACAAACATTATCTACACGTATGTTTGCATGGTTCAAGTAGCATAATTTTGCATAAAACCAGCGTGACTCAGGCGACCGTAACCATGGTAACAACAGACAGAAAAAAATAACCCACACGCAGATATTATAAAACCGCGATTAGAATGGGATTCGAAAGTACTGTTGACACAACAGTGTATAAGTGAATCTAAGATATATTCATAGTTATATTCGTATATTCATAGTTTAAGTGCAGAGACTTAAAGACAAAAATTAATAAATTACTCACTACATCTATAAACAACTTTTTTCTTGGTAAATGTTGTGTTTATATTTGTTGTGTCAACAGCACTTTCAAATCCCTTTCTGATTCCATTTTGATATTACTGAATCGAGTAATCGAAACATATTTCTCTAGACCTGAGTTTTTGTTGTGATATAATTAGTCATACATACTAAATCTTTTTCCGTCTGTCCGTCCGCCTGTCGAGGCGATGTATGGGCGAATTGATATTTTGTATGGCGTCCAGTAAGTGCTCTCTCGGCTTTTGCATCCGTTTGGCGGAGCGGGTTCGAAACTTGGCAGAGTCTTGTGTCACTAGACGGCCAGGGGTCAAAGACTTTAGACACCTGAAAAGAAGATTTATTATTAATTTAATTTAAACTTTATTGCGCAGTAAAAAATACAGATACAACAGGCGGACTTAATTGTCAGCCTCCGTAGCCTAGTTGGGAGCGACCCTGCCTACGAAGCTGAAGGTTCCTGGTTCGAATCCCGGCGAGGGCATTCTTTTTGTATTTATTTATCACAAATGTTTGTTCCTTGGTCAATTGGTCATGGCTGTCTATGTATTTAAGTATCTATATGTATATATCTATTATATATATCGTCGCTTGGTACCCACATCACAAGCCTTAATTGAGCTTACCGTGGGACTAGGTTGATTTGTGTAAGATGTCCCAAGATATTTTAAAGACAAACGGGTCTTAATCGCGTAAACTTACGTTTAATTATATCCTGACGTTTCGGGCATGACGTTACACCCGTGGTCGCAGACAGACTGGCGACAGAATGTATCAACACCTTCGTTTGTCTTTAAAATATGAGTGATAATCGTGAAAGTTTAAATCAATATATGTCCCAAGATATTTAATTATTAAATATAATGAAGATGTCTTTATTACCTCGCGTACTCGTCCAGTTTCTTAGTAAGCAGTTCGTTCTTCAGCTTCGCCGCCGCAAGTTCTCTAGTTAATTGAGTTTTGCTCTTGTTGCCGGCCGGGTGGAGCAGCGGATGCTTGCGGAGCCTGGACGCTGAAGGTCGCTGATTCGGGTCCGGGTCGATCATTTTCTGAAAAAAAAAATTCACATACAAAATATCCTTAAATTTTTACGTGTTCTAGTTTGAGAATTAGAATAACTACTGCGTTATTCCATTATTGTCCTCCTGTGATACTGGTCTCACCGCGAGCTACTAAAGTTATGACCTATCGGCTATAAACAACAAGAAATGATACGCGCTCTCGTGTAAAAAAAATAGTCACGGCGATACTCGCTCGGCGAGTGAGTGGTAATACGTGATCGCCGTTCGAGAACCTAACTCGTATGAGCCGGTGGAATTATTGAAGCTGGTCTCATGTCACCACATATTAGTATTTTAATACCACAAGTCAAGTCAAGTCAAATAATTCTTTATTCAAATTGGAATAGCAACAAACTCTTTTGAATCGTCTAGGTATTAAAACTACTTCCGGTTCTAACCCTACAACGCTGACCCAAGAAGAACCGGTAAGAAACTTGGCGGGAATTATTTTTTCAAACAATCATGGTACATCTTACAACTAACATGCATTAAGAAAAAAAACATAAAATTGATTTTAAATAAATTGAAATATAATAATAATAACAAGAGATGTAAAGTCTCTAAAAAGTCAGAACATTTGTAAGTAACAATTTATAGAGAAGTAAAGGTTTCTCTCCGAATAGGTATATAATATTAACATTATATAATGCACGTTTGGAGATGTACAAGGTCTCCAAGCGTAAATTATCGTAATTGAATGTCATGACTTTAACAAACTAATAATTAACAACGGTGCTTAACATGCTGTTTTGAAGATATAGGTCATTCTTCCGCCTCGAATAGTGTTAGACCTGTTCTGAAGACATACCAGTATGAGCTGGTGCAACTCGCGGGAGATCCCTGGCAGTTCTGCCGTTCTTGGGCAGTGGTCCTCCCTCGAATAGTGTTAGACCTGTTCTGAAGACATACCAGTATGAGCTGGTGCAGCTCGCGGGAGATCCCTGGCAGTTCTGCCGTTCTTGGGCAGTGGTCCTCCCTCGAATAGTGTTAGACCTGTTCTGAAGACATACCAGTATGAGCTGGTGCAACTCGCGGGAGATCCCTGGCAGTTCTGCCGTTCTTGGGCAGTGGTCCTCCCTCGAATAGTGTTAGACCTGTTCTGAAGACATACCTGTATGAGCTGGTGCAACTCGCGGGAGATCCCTGGCAGTTCTGGCAGGTGGCCGTCTCGGAGCGAGTGCCAGGCGGGGCCGTTCTTGGGCAGTGGGCCTCCTCCCGCGGCCTCGAATAGTGTTAGACCTGTTCTGAAGACATACCTGTATGAGCTGGTGCAACTCGCGGGAGATCCCTGGCAGTTCTGGCAGGTGGCCGTCTTGGGCAGTGGTCCTCCCGCCTCGAATAGTGTTAGACCTGTTCTGAAGAAAAAAAAAAAAAAAAAAAAAAAAAAAAAAAAAAAAAAAAAAAAACAAAAAAAAACACACATACCAGTATGAGCTGGTGCAACTCGCGGGAGATCCCTGGCAGTTCGTCCCGGAGCCGTTCTTGGGCAGTGGTCCTCCCGCCTCGAATAGTGTTAGACCTGTTCTGAAGAAAAAAAAAAAAAAAAAAAAAAAAAAAAAAACACATACCAGTATGAGCTGGTGCAACTCGCGGGAGATCCCTGGCAGTTCGTCCCGGAGCCGTTCTTGGGCAGTGGTCCTCCCGCCTCGAATAGTGTTAGACCTGTTCTGAAGAAAAAAAAAAAAAAAAAAAAAAACACGCATACCTGTATGAGCTGGTGCAACTCGCGGGAGATCCCTGGCAGTTCTGGCAGGTGCCGTTCTTGGGCAGTGGTCCTCCGCCTCGAATAGTGTTAGACCTGTTCTGAAGAAGGAAAAAAAAAAAAAAAAAAAAAAAAAAAAAAAAAAAAAAAAAAAAAAAAAAAAACAAATACCTGTATGAGCTGGTGCAACTCGCGGGAGATCCCTGGCAGTTCTGGCAGGTGCCGTTCTTGGGCAGTGGTCCTCCCGCCTCGAATAGTGTCAGACCTGTTCTGAAGAAAAAAAAAAAAAAAAAAAAAAAAAAAAAACATACCTGTATGAGCTGGTGCAGCTCGCGGGAGATCCCTGGCAGTTCTGGCAGGTGCCCGTCTCGGAGCGAGTGCCAGGCGGGGCCGTTCTTGGGCAGTGGGCCTCCTCCAGCGGCCTCGAATAGCGTTAGACCTGTTTTTCAAATTAATTGATTAAAAGAAAAAAAGAAAATATATTTATTTGGGGAAAAAAGTTGATTCACCAGTATACATTATCAAAAAGAGTTAGAAAGACGATGGTTAAAACAAAAACGGAATAATTGATGATTTCCTAGTATCCAAAAACTTTCAGCACGTTCCAGTAGTAATACAGTCGTGGTCCACTAATTAAGAACAGTCAATGTATAACATAAAAATGGCATAACACGCCTATATTCATCATTTGTGTGTATTGTTATTTACGAGAATATGAGTTATTATTTAACTTGATTATTCTAAAAATCAATTTAAACAAGTATTAGCTGCAAAAAACTTTATATATAATTAAATAAATGCGATTGAACTTAACATGTCTCTAGACGAACAAAAATAATCTGGCACACTAATTAAGAACACAACCTAAAAGTACAGAATTCAACTAGAAAATTCTTCGGTTACATTAATATTTGGTAGGAAACCCGAAGTTCTGTTCCACCGCATGACATCTCTTTGACATAGACTCCACTAAAACCCTGCATCGCTCCACAGGTATAGAATTCCAGGCTTCTAGTGATGCCTCATAAAGCTCGTTTAAATTTTTTATATTTTTATTGGCGAGACTTTTTTTCACATCGTTCCAGAGATTCTCTATTGGGTTAAGATCGGGACTGCAAGAGGGCCAAGTCATTACAGAAACATGATTACAACGAAACCATTCTTTTACAGATTTTGCCGTATGCTTCGGATCGTTGTCTTGTTGAAATGTCCATACAACTGGTAAATTTTCTTCAGCATACGGCAACATGGTGTTTTCTAGAATATTTTTGTACACGTACTGGTCCATAATACCATCAACGGACCAATGGCCCCACACCATGCCACGAAAAACAACCCCATAGTTTAATGTTCCCGCCGCCATGTTTTACGGTTACGGTCGTATACTTGGGGTCGAACGCGGTATTTGGTGGTCGACGAACGTAGACTTGACCGTCGGAGCCTATTCTGTTAATTTTAGTTTCGTCAGACCATAAAACGTGTTTCCACTGCGATAACGTCCAATTTTTGTGCTTTTTCGCAAATTCATTTCGTGCGCTCTGTTCTTCTTACTTACTAAAGGCTTCTTGCGAGCTATTCTGCCAAATAAATTTGCATCGTTCAGTCGTTTTCTAATATTAGTCCATTATATTACGGCAACGTATGTATGGGAAAAGTTCACATTCGGATACCAGCACCAAATTTTAGTATGTTGTTAAATATGTCATTCTGTATCCAAAACTGTCGGGAGACACTCTCTCAAAGGTCAAGGTCACCAGTAATGACGTCCTCAAAATGGCTGCTGCCTAATTATGAAAAGCGCTTATTTGTTCCTCAACCGCCCAACATACACCATTGTGTGTAGTATCAATTGAAAGGTTATTAAATATGCTCTAACTTTGTCTTTTTGTGTTATAGCGTACATCTAAAAATAAAAAAAATATCGTAGAAAGAATAAAAATATTTTTTTACTCTTTTCGTACAATGTACATTTCATCAGGAAACAAGCGGTATTAGAAAAAATATTGTACTACATAAATGTAGCTAAACTATTATCCTAAAATAAACAGTTTAAATCATCGAAATCGGTTGAAAATAAACAAAGTTATGTCATTTTCTATATTCCGCGGCAAACGCCATACACCCGCCATCCGCCCGCCCGCCAGTTTTAAAAATATTCATTGCACCCAAACTATGCAATTGATTTACACTGATAAGATATGAACTAAAAGCCAATTAATTATACAAATACTAGTTGTTTTAAAAATACTGTTGTTATTAAAATAAAATACATAATTTAAGAAAAAACCAAATTAAAAGACATAGGTACTTAGAGTAAGGTAGGAAAAAGGTAACAAATTGATAATAATAACTTCTAACTATCGATGAAAGAATATTATGTATATATATATTTCAAGGTTTTATTCTGAACAGTAAATTCTGGAGTAAGTTCCTTCACATACACAAAGAAGAGTGCAATTTAAAACGTTTTTTACGCATACGCCAACATGGACAAGGCAAGTTCTTTCTTCTTTTTTCCAGCTCCAATCGCAGGGATCAATTTTCTTGTGGCAAGGCACTTCGTCCATATCTTCGTTTGTTTGTAGCATGGTTCGCTTTAGATGTTGAGTCAGTTTCAGTGCATTTTTTGTTGGTGAGATGCTTTCAATACTCAATACTCAATCATTTATTGCTTCCACACAGTTTACAAGGTATTATGTGAACATAAAGTGTTTACCGCTATTTAGTTAGCTTTATTTTTAATGAAAACATTCCGTCTTGCTATAATTAATTGTTATATTATTTGTAGTCTCTCTGGACATTCGTCATCCAAGTGGTGGACGGTCTTCCTCTTTCCCTCTTTCCAGTAGCCATGAACAGATAGTTTATCACGACATGACTGTCCGGTCGGCGAAGGACGTGACCTTACCATCTTAGCTTATTTGTACAATCTTGAAACTAACCCTTACATTACATAAGTGGCGAACGCAGTCCTTGAGCGTGTCTCCGCCTGTCTATCGTAGCATACGATGTATGTGATAGAGTATTGAGATTTAAACTGAAAGAAATAGAAGCGGAGAGAGAGTGGAAAGAGGGAACCACTTCCAGGCAAGCTAAAATGACGTGAGGAGAACCCGATACTTTACGAAGTTGGAAAAAATTTACTTGAGGATGTTGATCAGAATTATTTCGAGAAACAACACCCTCAACAGGTATCTTAAGGTGATGGGAATAAGTAATTAAGCAGCCTGTCCACATTACGGGAGAGACGAAACTAGTCAGCATGTTCTGGTAGAATGCATTTTGTAGATACACAGCGGCATTATGTGTTTGGCAGGTATCCCTGCAACTTATCGGTGTTCTTTCTCCTCACTCATGGACGTGTCGACGTCCATGAGTTCTTCCCTGGGGTCGCCCAGGGATATTCTACGGTTCTGCAAAAATACAAGGAGGCTAGAAGAAAATAATGTGGTAACGCAGCCGTGACATTAACCTACAGCTCCAGCAACGGGAAAAGGATGAATGAGCACACCAGATACTCGACAGCCCACTCGATTCCGGCCGAAACATAACATAACATGCGATGAAAAGCAATCAGAGACATATCAGTAATGAACGGATCGCATAAGAAATTAATCAAACTTACAGGCAAAGTCTCTTCAAACAAGCTAACGATCTTATCATCGTGTATCGAGAGCATGTAAATCCTTCCCAGGGCAAGCAACTCTAAACATCAAAGTTTCCGTCCCTCTAAAAAAACCCTCGCCCTCATGTATGGTAGTTATTTGTTTCAGCGGCGGCTGTGTGTAAAATAATATTCTGGCATAGGCTTATTCGCGTGAAGACGAGAGCATAGTCACGGAGGAAGAAGTGAGGACGTTACCTTTATATGTACAGATTACAGTTGTCATTCCAACGGAATATTCATTATTAGTTGAAACAATTCTGCTGTTACGAACTGATGTAAGCTGCTTGCCCTGGAAAACGATTTCCGTGCTCAGTATCGTGCTTTATATTGTTAGCTTGTGTGAACAAACTTTGCCTGTAGGTAAGTTTGATTATTTTTTTATGCGATCCGTCCATTGCTGAAATATCTGGGATTGCTTCTAATCGCATACTTCGTTTGCTACGATGGGCAGGAGGAGTCGCGCTCACGGCCAGAGTTCACAACAAGCATATAAAGAGGAGTTTCAAGGTTGTAAAAATAAGCTAAGATGGTAAGGTCACGTCCTTCGCCGACCGGACAGTCATGTCGTGATAAACTATCTGTCCATGGCTACTGGAAAGAGGAAGGCCGTCCACCACTTGGATGACGAATGTCCAGAGATACTACAAATTATATAACAATTAATTATAGCCAGACGGAATGATTTCATATGAATATAAAGCTATCGAAAGCATCTCACCTTAATTTATGATCTCACCAACTAAAGATGCACTGAAACTGAATCAACATCTGAAGCGGACCATTCTACAAACGAAGATATGGACGAAGTGCATTGCCTTATCCACAAGAAAATTGATCCCGGATATTGGAGCTGGAAAAAAGAAGAGAAAGTATTTGTCTATATTCCAGTTCCATTGTGGAAAACGATTCCTGATGCAAGTGCTAGTTGCAAAGAACTTGTGCCTTGTCCAGGTCCACGTTGGCGTATGCGTAAAAAACGTTTTAAATTACACTCTTCTTTGTGTATGTGAAGGAACTTGCTCCAGAATTTACTGTTCAGAATAAAACCTTGATATATATTACACATAATATTCTTTTGTTGATAGTTAGAAGTTATTATTATTCATTTGATACCTTTTTTCTACCTTACTTTTTTTAATTTGTTTTTTCTTAAATTATGTATTTTATTTTAATAACAACAGTATTTTTAAAATAACTAGTATTTGTATAATTAATTGGCTTTTAGTTCATATCTTATCAGTATAAATCATTTGCATAGTTTGGGTGCAATTTACATTTTCGAACTGGCGGGCGGGCTGATGGCGGGTGTATGGCGTTTGCCGCGGAATATAGAAAATGACATAACTTTGTTTATTTTCAACCGATTTCGATGATTTAAACTGTATATTTTAGGATAATAGTTTGGCTACATTTATGTAGTACAATATTTTTTTCTAATACCGCTTGTTTCCTGATGAAATGTACATTGTACGAAAAGAGTAAAAAAAAAATTTATTCTTTCAACGATATTTTTTTTATTTCTAGATGTACGCTATAACATGAAAAGACAAAGTTAGAGCACATTTAATTACCTTTCGATTGATACTACACACGATGGCATACATTGGGCGGTTGAGGAACAAATAAGCGCTTTTTGAAATTAGGCACTAGGCATTTTGATGACGTCATTACTGGTGACCTTGACCTTTGAGAGAGTGTCTCCCGGCAGTTTTGGATACAAAATGACATATTTAACAACATACTAAAATTTGGTGCTGGTATCCGAATGTGAACTTTTTTTCCGTAATATAATGGACTATATTACGAGCCGCCAGACCGGGTTGATCTCCAAAAATTTTACGTTTAATCTCAACAGAAGAAAGTTTAGGGTTCTTTCTCGCCATCCTTACGATAAGAGCGTCCGTTCGAGGAGTCGTCTTTCGTGGCCGTTTCATTCGTTGGACCTTCTGACATGTTCCATGAGCCTTAAAATATTTTATGGCGTTGGATACTCTAGTCCTAGAACATTTAAGGTGGGAAGCGACTTTTTGATAGCTCCATTTCTTGTTAAAAACCAACGATATTATGATTTCTCTGATAGTGCCATCTGAACTCCGTTTTTTTCCCATTTTCACAAAAACAATAAGCACGTTTTATTGACAGAAAATGCAGGAGCTCAAAATACGTCGAAATGTAGGCTTTATTCAATTATTTTGGAAGATACGAGGATTCAAACACAGTGTTCCTAATTAGAGTGCCAGTATTAATTATACTAGATAAAGTCCCAAGTTTGTATTCGTATTAAGGTGGTTCGTTTTTCATACTAATGTATTTATTCAAATATGGGTAAACGGAGCATAGTTTTACAATGAAATCACTTAAATCGACAATCATTTTTATATTTGTTTGCGGCAAATTATGTTTCTGTAATATAAAGGGTCGAATAATAGCTTAAATTAGTTCTTTATTTTAGTAAAGATTTGTCAATATGTGGGTGAACGACGACAGTGTCATACACCAATCGTACGTTCGATGTGTGCGTTGGAAGGCGACGTTGCCAGTTGGCTGAAAATGCTACGTTGCCGCTCTGCCCTAACGCATTTCGCATGTTATTTATTTTTCAACAATATCAAACGCAAGCGTTGCTAATGTTGCCATATAGGCCATATCCCCACGTAAAAGCCAAACGAAAGACCTTTTACTATAGAAAATATACCTATACATACTAGTTGCATTTATACCTACACTACAGGATGGATTTCTTACATTTAATGTTTTTATAATAGATGTGCGTACTAAATGATAGTCTCGTGGAACTGAACGTAAAACCTATTTGGCAAGGCAACACTAAATTCAAACGTCACGGATTCTAAATCACCGGCAGTACTTTATCGTTTTACCATTTGTTTATACCTACAAATTTAATCCGAATTGACACTAAATTGCCTACGATTGTTTGAAATGTCTCATAGCGTGCAGTGATTTACATGAGGATTTATTATACGTTTGTATATTATGTAGCCACAAACGTCCCGGAAAGGCTATAAAAACCACCGATACTCGGGCCTGAAAAAAACTTGTAAGCGAAGCCATGGAGAAATGATAGTATATTACGGAGAAATCAAAAGGTAAGTTCTGTAGAGGCTGACTTGCTGGATATCTTTCCTCCCAGTATTCAAACAGTTTTTTTTATTATATATTTCCACGGGAATCACGGGCTTACAAATCCCGGTTTTTTGATAGGCTTGCGTGGGGATACAGATCCAACACGTAGAGGCCCTTTGGAGAAATTTGCTGTGTTGTACACCTGCTGCAACCCATTCACGGGCACATCAATAGATATCCGTAAACCGGTCCCAGCAGGCGTATAGAGACTATTGAGAAGTAATGGAAAAGACTAATACTATTATTATAACAAAAATGTTTCGATGTTTATTGTTTTCGCAACAACTGCTCATCGGATTGGAATAAGGAAACTTGACATGTAGATAAATAGTAATATATAAGAATACTTTTTTTTTTTTACATAAATACCGGAAACGTTAGTTTCCCGAGGGATGATGAGTTCCAGGCCTTGAACTTTTAAAAATATAACCATTTTGTAGATACTCACTGAACCCTGTTTTGAACCCAGGTTCCCTCCCTAACTTCGCAGTCAAGTTCACCACCACCTAACTAGACAAAGCTGAAATGTATTTTTTATTCCAGTAATCATCAATTCATCATACACCATTTTGACGATGAGTATTCTGATTTCAGATCCAGGGCCAACTGCAGGTGTCACAATATGTGTAGATGCGTCCGGCTCACTTCCAAGCAACACACACAACGTCAAGCAATCTTCCTATATCCATGTATAAAACCAGAAAAACGTAAAATAGGAATAATAAATAAAAATAATATGATATTGTGTAAATAAAACACTGAATTTATAAATTGATGTTTTCTTTATCTATGTATTCCGCACGTGATTAGAATGGGAAGGAATCTAATAATTAAAGTGACTAGAAATATCTAAAACTTATCTGACTGAAGTCATCGAATAGATTCCGTCCCAATCTGATTGGACACCTATTAGGTTAGGACATCCAGGCCCGTTTTTTAGTAGTATAGGCTATTTCAGATTGACCATGCAAAAAATACCGGAACTGGATGCCATAACATCACCTGAAAAGGTTTTTGGTGAGTAAATATATAAGGTCACCAAAATTAAACCTAGGTTGGTAGTTCAGGGACCAATACCACAAAACTTTACAAGCATATAAATGTACAAAATTGACAATTATTTGTTTTCGAATTTATACAATTTTGTAGAATTATACGCTTGTAAAGTTTTGTGGGGTAGGCCACAGGTTATTTATTTATTACTGAAAAAAATGTAATTATAGATAAAGTATCATTAAAAAAAATAAAAGTCATGTAATGTAAAGTAAAAAACATATTGAAATTACGAGATTTGAACCTTGGTCCTAATGAATGTGCGTCAGACAGTCATCCAACTAGCCTAATCCAAGTTCAATACACGTTCCGAAATAAGCAATCGGTTTCGTGAACGAATAAGGGTTTGAATGTGTGTGTGCATACTGCGCAGCCGCGGCAGCGTTTCGTATTTATTCAAATAAACTTACTTTGTAAATTAAACCTCACCTGAAATTTAGTTGGCCACATTAGAAACGGCAGTTTATTTGCGGCTAACATATTACTTATTAAAAATATTTCTATTATCATACATAAAATATAAAAATACGTAGAATTCGCGCCACCTATGCACTATAACGCCATCTATTGGCGTTGTAGTGCCTAGCTGACCGTGACATTCCACCTTAATTATTTATGTTTGCGAACTAAAGTACATGTGTATAGTCAATTGAATGGTCTCTAGATTCATGATAAATCATGTGTTAAAGGCGGTTGCCTATTATTTATATATTCTGCTAATAATAGCTAACTTTTCTCTGTATAGTGGTAAATAACCTATTTGTTCTTAATTAGTGGGCCACGACTGTATATAAGAACAGATTCCTTTAATTTTTAATTTTCATTGCCTGAATATGACCCCTAGGAAACTATTGGCACTGAATAGAAATGGAATCGATCGGCATAAAAAATATTAATATGTAAAATAATCATTTTCATATAATTTATATGGGTATCTTAATTCTTTATGTGCTTTCTAGCATAAACTGTTTTTTTGATGCCATACAAGCTTTTGAAAAAAAAATCGCCCAAATAGTACATTACGACACGAGTGCGAAAAACATGAAATTTCCTTTTTGCTCGTATGACGTTTTTTAGTACAGATGGCCCTCCGAAGTTTTGGACCCGACGTAAAATGAGCCACTTCTCGCACTAGCGCCTAAAAAGGCACCATCTGTACTAAAAATTACCATTTTCTTGCACCGTGTATGTTTTTTTTTTTCAAAATCTGTAAACGCCAGTCTTCATTAATTTAAAATCGGCGGAAGGTTTTTTAAGACCATATTCGCGTACCGTGCGTTGACCGTGTGGTGACGGCAGTAAGAAAAGAATACATTTGTCACCACCCCAACTCCTGCGGGTGTCGTAAGAGTCGACTAAGGGATTGAAGTGTCACTTACCATTATTTGATAAAAGATTGATGATGGGCAGCAGGGTCACCATAGTGGACACATTACTGCAATCGCCAATCGGCTTGCCTAGCGTGGCTCCTAATGCGTCACGCATAGTTAATAGGGACTACGTCCAGCAGTGGACTATCATAGGCTGATGATATGATGCGATATTCGCGTAGCTACTGTAGATCTGGTAGCTACCCTCACTGACCCAAATATAACCCAACCTGTATAGATCTAAATAAACCTGAAATGATTTAATGATATTTATACGGAGTGTACTCACCAAAAGCGAATATATCCGACTTGGTAAGATGCGTAAGGTCCTCCTGTATGATCTCCCGAGTGAGATAGCGGCAGTCGCCCTCCTCTACTCTAGGGGAAGACACACAGGTCACGTGACCTAGGTCGCCTGTAAAAAAAACAATTAAGTAACTTGGAAGTATAGATTGTTTCACTGGGGACAGCATGAGATGATTCGTAATATCCAAAGATCGGACAAATGTGCGTCATTGTTCGCAACAATATGGAAATGACTCCAAGTTGATTCCTGTACATACTAAAAAACGTCGTACGAGACACGTGCAAAAGAAGTTTTTACACGTGTAGCGAACGACTTTTTTCATAACAACTGCCTTAAAAAGAGAAATTTACGCACGCGAAGCGTGTGCCAAGTTTACTTTTCCGCACTAGTTAGGAAAAATAATTTTCCTAAACGCGCGCGCGGAAGTTTCTCTTTTTGACGCACTTGTTATGAAAAAAATCGTCCCTTACACGTGCAAAACTTTTTTTTAACTCGGGTGATTGTCGCCCTCGTTTCACTCGGGCTCCAACTTTTCACCCTCGCCGAAAAAGTTTTCCCGCACTAGTTAGAAAATGTACTATTATTATCAATAACAAAACAAATTTTAAAGTTTACATTGTCTGGGGCCTAGTGGGTGCTAGTTTAGCGTTGAAAATTTCCGGAAGAAATCCCGTTTCTTTCCAAACAGCTCGTTTTTTTCCTGATTTTTTAGAAAAAAACAATGAAATTTTCCACTTTTCATTTTCAACTCTATACCAATGTAAGTTAGGTCTAATTTTCACTTATACCAGGAGAACGCGATGTCACAGAGGAAAAGTCAATTGAAACAGATGGCAAGGAGTGACAGTGACATTGATCGTTTCTGTAAAAACCCGAAAAAACGGAAAAAAACGAAGTTATCATACATGCCCGAAAAAAACGTTTACCCCCTTATTCATAAACGTTTGTTAACTTAACAAGCCGCTAATAATCGTTTGTCCCTTTCGGTCACAATGTGTCCATAAGAGCAAAAGGGACAAACGATTATTAGCGGCCTACGAACAAATAAAACATGGAAGCCGCACGCCATACTAAATTGCCTTTCAAAAACGGTCCTGAATTTTAAGCTCTGAAATGGAATTCGAGATCAAAAGTGTAAACAATCTATGACAATGAGAGCATTTCTTTTTTTTTTGGCCACTAAATTTTAAAATCGACCAAAATTACAAAAATCAATTTTTATAAACTTTTTCAACGGGGATATATAGTAAAAATTATGTATTTTCTGATTATATGCAAGTAACCAGGTTTTAAAAGGTTTTATCAGTACAAAATCAATAAATATTGTGACAAAGCAGAATACTGGTTCTTCCTGTGTTACCTTTCCTTTGTTTAAAAATCATAGAAATTTGCTTCTTCCTCATCTTAATTATATATTTTTATTAAAATGCAGAACATAATTGATATAAAAATGTAGAAATAATTAATTAAACTATACGGAAACCATTAAAAGTCTAATACCAACAGGTTTATTTTGTTACTCTCACCGGTAGGAACGGTATTTTTAAATTTTAATATAAAGTAAGCAAAGTTCAATAAGGTCTTAATGATGGCAGTAAAAGTATTTTTTTATTTGTTTTAAAGGTAGCAGATATGTTAAGTATTATTAAATATAACTTAAATCATACTAAAATAACTACACCGAAAATGTTGGGACAGTAACAAAGAATGCTGTTGGTAACAAAGGAGGAAATGTAAGGCCTCGTGTAGAATGTGCATTAGAATTACGTAGAAAATGTAGGTCTATAAATTTATATCCATATTTTACAGAGTCGATGAAATAAAGAATCGATTAGATTTATTTATGTAATAACTAATTAAACTCTAATTTTAATCGTTCCCTATATCGCCTCATCTTTTCGGCTGCTCTCATCTTAGGTTGTGCTGACATTTTCTCTCCCTGTATACAACAATGAAAACTAGCCTTTACAATAAATTCCTTTTATTGTTACTCAAAGTTCCTTTGATATGTTACCACGCGAAAGTATCGAAATAAGAAGTAACACAACACGTGGTCGTAGATTAAAAAATGATTTATAAAGCTTGTTTTAGCAACAATATTCAATTGTTTTGTTACATGATGTACATAACAATATACATTAAACGATACATTAATGAAAACGAAGTAAAAGTTTAAGCTTTCCTAGTAAATCCAGTAACAAGGAGGAAATCAAAACTGGTCACAACAATTAGGCACGTGCGTTTTTTAGTAGATCTTGATGACAATTGACCGAATAAACATGGCCGCATATTGAATTGACGTATGTCGGTATTGCCAGTCGTAAAAAGTAACATTTTGGTAGTATTTATCTTTATTTCACTGCTAAAATAGGTAACAAAGTAAGAATTTTCTAAGTGGAACTTTTTGTGGGACACGATTAAAAAATATATTTCTACTACTTTTAACGGTTTTAGGTGTATAAAACCATTCTAAAAAGAATCTTACTGTGAAGATACAGAGATCACAATAAAAAAACGTTATATGTTGCTTAGACCATTATGAAAATATCTTTATTTGAAGTAGCAAACTTTAGACTGGGACATTGGTTTTTTCATACATTTCAAAAATCGAATGTCTGGTTTTTAATTAAATTTAATATATGTTATGGCTTTTGTTACATTATTTTAACATATCCTGTGTAATTATTAAATTCACTATTAGGAAAAAATACTTAATACAGACGTTTCTTAACAAAAAGTATTAAAATAATATTTTCAAAGTCGTGGGACACGGCTAGATGCGGCAGTGGCCAAAAAAAAAAGAAATGCTCATGACATGACATTACAAAATCAATGTTAAAGTGACATTCCAGGGATATAAAACGTTTTATATCGAATGTAGTTTTTAACAGCTTTGTAAATTAACGTCGCTTTGTGAGATTGGTTTTTTATTTTATTTTATTTATATCTACACTTACAACTATCCTTACCGGTACTAAACCTAAGGGCCTTATCACACTTGCGATTTACAAGCGAGGCGAAAGCGAAGCGAGCGCGCAGCGTGATCGTCGAGTGCCCGCAACCAATTCGCCGCGATGGTGTCGCGATTACGCCGCGATCGCGTGACGAATACGCCGCGACTGCGCACCGAGTTTGCCGCGTTGAGAGTTGGTATAAATCTTATTAGTGACTGTCCAAGACTCAGATCACTCTGAGCGATTTACTGACGGCTGCGCAGCGTATTCGTTACGCGATCCCAGCCAAATCGCAACGCACTCGCGGCGAATTGGTTACGGGCTCGCAACCATCACGCTGCGCGCTCGCTACGCTTTCGCCTCGCTTGTAAATCGCAAGTGTGATAAGGCCCTAAGACAATGTTTTATGTGTAGATGTAGATACGCGAAAGTCAAAGTATGTTCGATACACAAAGCATCACAATCGTTAACATATTTTTGGATATGACAATAAAAAACATACATCTGACCGTCCACGGTTCCTGATTACAAAAATAAAACCTAGAAAATTTGCTACAATAATGTAAATAATCAACATAATCAATGTTTGAAAACGAATGTCGTGTTACTTTAATATTTAAGATAATCGGGGAACGAATTCCAGTCTTCATCTTAGTTACGATCGAATCTATTTCGATTAAAATATGAAAATGATTGATTTGTAGGTAAAAATACTAAAATCTGTATTAATGTACTTTGTAATGCTAAATTTTAGGAGTTTTTAAGAATTCATAAAACACCCTCTTGTTTTGATTTTTGAAGTATATATGCGAAGTTATAAATTCGAACCCTCTTAAATGGTTCTTAGTGTAATTACCGTATTAAATTACGAATAAACTAGTTATTGTTATAACTGCGAACCAAATGTTTAAGATTTCTTATCATTGCCAGTAGTATAAATTAAACACCTTACATTTTATTCTAAGTAGCGAAATATATAATTAAAAAAATTATATATTCCGCTTAATGTTTTGTATTAA
Organism: Thaumatotibia leucotreta; assembly: GCA_025490895.1. Taxonomy (NCBI): domain Eukaryota; kingdom Metazoa; phylum Arthropoda; class Insecta; order Lepidoptera; family Tortricidae; genus Thaumatotibia; species Thaumatotibia leucotreta. The sequence continues at coordinate 44,597 of JALPQI010008296.1, forward strand.
TTTTTTTAAAATATTTAAAAATTCTACGTACAGTCAGGGACGGTAAATACGCATTTTTTATAAGTATTTGAATGATTTTAGATTACCCCCCTCACGTGATTATTTTTTTGTGGTGGTATCCCATTTGTTTACATTTTTGATCTTCAATTCGATTTCACACTCTAGTTGACAAATGTCATGCCCTCTTCAATGCATCACGGCAACGAATTTCAATGTCAACCTATAAAAACTTAAACCACCGTTTAAAAATAGTTGTGATTGGTCCGTCAGTTTTGATTGGATAAATTCTATGAACATTTGTCAAAGATGTTGCGCCGAAATATGCGCGGTGTCACGAAAAGCGCTATGTCCTGCCCATCTTGGCACAATTGAACAACTGGTTTTGGGGGCATTTTTGAGCTGGCGTTAGACGTCCATGTTATATATGGTCGCAGTGACTCACCAATCTTGTATATGTGTGTGTTGGTGTTGTAATCATCATCATCGGAATCGGCGGCGGGCTCGCCCTCGCGACTGCACACGAAGATATTGCCAGGTTTCACGTCCATGTGGACTAGTTGTAACGAGTGGATGTAACTGGAACAACAAGTTTATGATAAGTTGAAAAACACGGTCTGTTTTTAAGGAAGTTCAACAGTGTTATTCACTAAGGAAACCGCCTTGCCGTCAGCGCTGTGTCAGCGCTGCGGCAGCGTCGAGCCTAAAAATGGTATTCACTATGTACTTTAAACGACACTAGCGCTCGGCGACGAATGCGGCGTGAGCTGGAACTACACTGCGTCGAGAGTTTGACGTTTAATGTACGAACTTCGTATTCTCTAACGAAAAACAGCGACGAACTCGCCCACAACCTCGCGACAGCCTCGATTCCTAATGTCAAAATAAAACAGCTAGGATTTTAGACAAGGCTGTCTCGACGTCGAGCTCGTTGACGAACGCAGCGTCGAATGTGTGAATAAGAGAATAGCATAGAAGCGTCAAAGCAGCCATAACATATATCATCATCAGCCTATGATAGTCCACTGCTGGACGTAGGCCTCTCCAATTAACTATGCATATAGATATAGACGCATTAGGAGGTAAATGTCCATAATCGCCAGGCTTGGCAAGCGGATTGGCGATCGCAGTAATGTGTCCACTAAAAAGTCGACTAAGGGATTGAAGTGTCACTGATCATTATTTGAAGATTAATGATGGGCAGGAGTGTCATCATAGTGGACACATAACATATATAGAGACATACAAATTACATAATTATTTGTGTATTTATTTATCACAAATATTTGTTTTTTGGTTGTGGCAAATTTGTTTAAGAAGTCCCAAGATATTAAACAGAATACTTAAGCTAAGCCATCTGCCACATGGGCCAGTAATAGCAGTTCACTCTCCAGTAGCGGCCCATTTTACACCATTTGTTGGAAACTCCTGAACATTCTTGGATCACGTGATCTACATAATGTACATTACTTACGATAAGCCATCTGCCACATGTGTCAGTAACAACAGTTCACTCTCCTGTAGCGGTCCATTATTATTTATTATTATTTATTAATGCACAGGCAGCTTATAGCTGATACATGCATGTAACCGAAACCACGCTAAAAATCTTTAATTATAAGATTAAGGTCTAGGTTATAAGGTAAAAAATGTAAGTAATATGGATTGAAATAAACAGTTTAAATTTTAATTTTTTTTTTATGCATATCAATGTCCACTTGTGTTTTCTTTATTTAGAAAAATAAATGTTTTTCGAGTCTGAGGCTGAAGAGTTCACTGAAGATGCACTGATCACTGATTTGGGCAAACTGTTCCACACTTTCACTACGCGGTTAGACAAGAAGTGCGCGCCTGGGATTGCTGCTACTCTGTCAGTTAAATTCTCCATCATTTGCTGAAGACTGGACATGTGGTCTACATAACACAATATATTACTCACGCTAAGCCATCTGCCACATGTGCCAATAACAGCAGCAGTTCACTCTCCGGTAGCGGCCCATTCGACATCATTTGCAGGAAACTCCGGAACAATCTTGGATCACGTGATCTACATAATATTCATTACTTACGCTAAGCCATCTGCCACATGGGCCAGTAACAACAGTTCACTCTCCTGTAGCGGCCCATTATTATTTATTATTACTATTATTTATTAATGCATAGACAGCTTATAGCTGAGACATGCATATCAATGTCCACTTGTGTTTTGTTTATTTAGAAAAATAAATGCTTTTCAAGTCTGAGGCTGAAGAGTTCACTGAAGATGCACTGATCACTGATTCGGGCAAACTGTTCCACACTTTCACTACGCGGTTAGACAAGAAGTGCGCGCCTGGGATTGCTGCTACTCTGTCAGTTCCATTCTCCATCATTTGCTGAAGACTGGACATGTGGTCTACATAACATAACATATTACTCACGCTAAGCCATCTGCCACATGTGCCAATAACAGCAGCAGTTCGCTCTCCGGTAGCGGCCCATTCTCCATCATCTGCTGAAGACTGCCTCCGGAACAGTATTCATTCTGTATGATCATGTGGTCATCTTCAGCCCACGCTGAGTAGTATCTGAAAAGAGTAGGTGTGTTAAGCAAATGTTTTTTTTTTATGTAGGTAGACAACTGAGCTCTCAGCCCACCTGATGGAAAGCAGGAACTGAGGCCCATGGACATAGCGATCAGAAAATCGCCTTTGCGCTGCCTACCCTGAGGACTTAGATGGATTGCCTCTATGCCAGTAATTACACCGGCTATCTTACCCCCAAACCGAAACACAGCAGTGCAAACATTGTTATTTAGCGGCAGGTTAACGGGTAAGACGGTGGTAGTGGACGGTTTAATTCATTAAGTTTAATGGAACCTCGATCGATCAGCGTATGGTGACTAAAAATCTGAATCACGAGCTGGAGCCTATTCCTCTAAAGCTTGTAACTTGTAATACAAGTGTAAGTCCTTGGTGCCATTTCTCAAAAGCTTGTATAACTTGTAATACACGTGGAAGTCTCTTTTCAAGACTATAAACTAGATTAGGGGCCTATTGCATGACAAATTACAACTTATATTACAAGCGGAAGTTTCTTTCTAGTAAAGGAGATAGAAAAGAGACTTCCGCTTGTAATTTCCGGACAACTTATTTTTCTAACTCAATTTATACAACTTTCCTGTAAAATTACTTTTTTAATATATTTATGTTTATATAGGTCAATCAGAATCACTTTTTTATACCACCTAACGTAAGAAATCTATAAAATAAAGAGTATAATAATAAATAATAATTGACAATGATAGCTTAATTGATAGGCAAAATTTTTTCCATGTAAAGATTATCGAAAAAATGCTCGTGCAATGTTATGCTGGTCAGATCTAAAGTCAGTTGAGTTATTTTAATATTCGAGTAAAATTAGGCAAATGTCATTATAGTTGTAATTTGTTAGGCAATAGGGCCAAGGATTTACGTTTGTATTACAAGTTACAAGCTTTTGAGAAATTGGCTCCTAGTCTACTTTATAGTGTTAGAAAGAGACTTGCACTTGCATAACAAGTTACAAGCTATATTGATGTAAACTTTCACGATGAACACTCATATTATTACGACAAACGAGTTTAAATTTGTCCTGACGTTTCGGGCATGACGTTACACATGAGGTGTGTAAGTTTACGCAATTAAGACCCGTTAGTCGTTAAAGTTAAAAGTTTTTGGGAAATGTCACCGCTTGCACGTCACTCGCACGCGGGCGCCACGCAAGCGGTATGGCACCTAGTATGAAATTACCAACACTACAACTCGCAAACTCATCCTGTGTGTCTCACCCTCTAATAACACAAGCGTCACGTAACGAAAAGCGCATGCGGCACGTACCTACGTGTGTTGTAGCGTCGGAAATGTCATAGTAGACAGCACACTGCTTGCACGTCCACGCCACGCAAGCGGTATGTCACCTACTATGAAATTACTAACACTACAACTCGCACACGCTTCCGATGTGTCTCACCCTTTAATAAAACGTTCTTTTCTCACCTCACGACTCTAGGATGTTTCCCAAGCACAGCATGAGCGTAGACCTCAGTGAGTGCTGCCCTCTCTTGTGCGGAGCCGGCGACCGGCCGCAGCGACCGCTTGCGTAAACGCAGCTGTCCAGTGTGATACTAGGCCAAATCACACTAGATGCATATACGTACGTGCGTTGTAGCGTCGGAAATGTCATAGTAGATAGCACACCGTTACACGTCCACGCCACGCAAGCGGTATGGCACCTAGTATGAAATTACCGACACTACAACTCGCAAACGCAACCTGTGTGTCTCACTCTCTAATAACACAAGCGTCACGTAACGAAAAGCGCGTGCGGCACGTACACACGTGTGTTGTAGCGTCGGAAATATCATAGTAGATGGCACACTGCTTGCACGCAAGCGGTATGGCACCTAGTATGAAATTACCGACACTACAACTGGCACACGTGACAAAAACGTTCCTTTTTCTTACCTCACGACTCTCGGATGTTTCCCAAGCACAGCATGAGCGTAGACCTCAGTGAGTGCTGCCCTCTCTTGTGCGGAGCCGGCGACCGGCCGCAGCGACCGCTTGCGTAAACGCAGCCGTCCAGTGTGATACTAAAGGCCAAACCACACTAGATGCACGTACGTGCGTTGTAGCGTCGGAAATGTCATAGTAGATGGCACACTGCTTGCACGCAAACGCCACGCAAGCGGTATGGCACGTACTATGAAATTACCGACACTACAACTCGCAAACGCAACCTGTGTGTCTCACCCTTTAATAACTCAAGCGTCACGTAACGAAAAGCGCGTGCGGCACGTACATACGTGTGTTGTAGCGTCGGAAATGTCATAGTAGATAGCACACTGCTTGCACGCAAACGCCACGCAAGCGGTATGGCATCTACTATGAAATTACCGACACTACAACTCGCAAACGCATCCTATGTGTCTCACCCTTTAATAAAACGTTATTTTCTCACCTCACGACCCTCGGATGTTTCCCAAGCACAGCATGAGCGTAGACCTCAGTGAGTGCTGCCCTCTCTTGTGCGGAGCCGGCGACCGGCCGCAGCGACCGCTTGCGTAAACGCAGCCGTCCAGTTTGATACTAAAGGCCAAATCACACTAGATGCACGTACGTGCGTTGTAGCGTCGGAAATGTCATAGTAGATAGCGCACCGTTACACGTCCACGCCACGCAAGCGGTATGGCACCTAGTATGAAATTACCGACAACTCGCAAACTCATCCTGTGTGTCTCACCCTTTAATAACACAAGCGTCACGTAACAAAAAGCGCGTGCGGCACGTACATACGCGTGTTGTAGCGTCGGAAATGTCATAGTAGATAGCACACTGCTTGCACGCAAACGCCACGCAAGCTGTATGGCACCTAGTATAGAATTACCGACACTACAACTCGCAACGCATCGGATGTGTCTCACCCTTTAATAACACAAGCGTCACGTACCGAAAAGCGCGTGCGGCACGTACATACGTGCGTTGTAGCGTCGGAAATGTCATAGTAGATAGCACACCGCTAGCACGTCCACTCCACGCAAGCGGTATGGCACCTAGTATGAAATTACCGACACTACAACTCGCACACGTGACAAAAACGTTCCTTTTTCTCACCTCACGACTCTAGGATGTTTCCCTAGCACAGCATGAGCGTAGACTTCCGTTAGTGCTGCCCTCTCTTGTGCGGAGCCGGCGACCGGCCGTAGAGACCGCTTGAGCGCGTAAACGCAGCCGTCTAGTTTGTTAACGCAGCGAGTGACGCGGCCGAATTCTCCGCGGCCAACGACCCCGAGTTCAATGAACTCTATGTTGTAACGGGATATGTTGGATTCCTGAAACAATATAAAAAAATTAGGCCGGATTTCAAAAAATTCTCTGTCCCTCTGTATTAAGGCCCATTTACACGGTGCGAGTTTCTCGCATGATTTGGGGCGAGAAATCGTATGACATTATCGTATGCGATAATCGACAGGCGAGTATCGTATAAAAATGTTTACATTCATGCGAGAAACAAAAACTCGCCTACGATTATGTCGTTCGATACTCGTACGGAGATTATCGCCAGTCGAAATAGTTTACACGGGGAGCTGGATTCTAGCGAGATATTTGCTTACGAATTCTTGACTCGTCTAAACGCGTTCTCGTATGACATTTTTTCACGAACGAGCGAGTATCGCACGAATCGGTGCGAACCGATTTTCATACGAGATTTACCTGTCAACTTAAAACGTGATTAGTTGCTTATCTTATCATTACCAGCATACTGGTATACAAACTACTTCAATATCTCAAAAGGAGAGTTTTCATTTCGTGCGAATGTATTTTAAATATTTTTAAAATGTTTATTACCGTCATTACTAAACCGATTTTGTTAATTCCTTTTTTATCTGAAATAGATATATTTTTAGAAAGAAGACCAATTCCATATCTTTCATCTGATTTCAGACTTTTATCATTAGCTTTTTATGAAATAACTTCAAGGTCTGATTTTGGGATTAATGCTAATTGGGCTAATTTAAACTCCTTAAACGGCATGTGCATTGCGATTTGAGGCTTTTCATATGTAACTTGAGCATTTTCTCGTGGAAGCCATAATTTTGGTGGAGTGGAGTGGACCTGATGTTAAAGACCATGGAGGGCAAAGAGGAACAGCGTAATTGTTTCCGGCTCTAGTTAGTTAGTACATGAACTCGAAATACTATTCTTGCAATCAGATCTTGTTTAGACGGATATGTCCAATCATCACAGGCGAGGCAATTATCGCCTCTTCTCGTGCGATATCGTACAAATAGTTTACATGATACGATTTTTTTTCTCGTGCTACGATAATTGCATGATCGAGGCGAGAAACTCGCACCGTCTAAATGGGGCTTTAATAAATAAATAGATTGGGACATTTTACACAATTCGACCTGGTCCTAAGGTAAGTCCTTAATTAAGTGCTCAATGATGTGGGTACTAAGCGACGATATAGATAATAGATAGATACATATAAATACATAGACAGTCATGACCAAGGAACAAATATTTGTGATAAATAGATACACAAATATTGCCCTCGCTGGGACTCAAACCTGGAACCTCCAGCTTCGTAGGCAGGGTCACTACCAACTAGGCTACGGAGGCTGAATGTATGGTGTTAAGAATGTTAATATTAACAAGACTTAGAAGTATACATATCACTACAAACGAAACCTAACTTAGCAGGCTGTATAGGTATGTAAAGATAGCCTGCAAAGTTTGGTTCCAAAGTAACACGCCTTTGGCTGATGGCGACTTACTTAAATAAAAAAATGGGTAAATTAATGTGTAAACAAATACCGAATCTACAATATCGCACAATTTTTCAACTTATACGTATTTTTTTTATTCCGAGGGGCGAGGTAATCTTAATAATCTATTACCCCGTAAAATTAACAATAAGTTCTGTTTTTTTACGACTCAATGCCAAGGTGTTCTGTCACTAATCAATTTCCGGTACATTATAGTCCTAGGACTGCAAAGTAGCTATGAAATACTAAATTTGTTTCATTTTTAAATTATACAAAATGGAATCCGCCACACGCTTCGTCAACTTAGTAATCAAACAGAAACAATCCGCACAAGTTATGTAATTCCATTACTTATCAAGTTCAGTCACAAACCAGCGGCAGTAATGTGTCGACTATGATTACGCTGCTGCCCATCATAAATCAAATACAAAGAATGGTCAGTGACACATCAATCCCTTAGTCGGCTCTTACGACACCCGCGGGAAGAGTTGGGGTGGTGACCAATGTATTCTTACTGCCGTCACCACACAGCCAAAGAAATGGTTTATTACTTTGTAAACACATACCCTCAATCTCTTGGCTGGCTGCTCTGGTGTGGAATCCCCCATAGAAGTCGGTGTTTTGGATAGCGCTCTCTTCTTCTTGTTCAACGCTTGACCTATAGACAACCAATACAAGTTAATTGTTGGTACACCCACTCACCAATTACTTATCATGAGAATTTAATAGTAGACACAATAGTAGATTGTGTCACAAGAGATCAAAATGGTATATTTCCGGCGTGGGCGTATATTGAATCCTGAATGTAGCGACGGATTCCACAGTTGAAGCCCGACCGTAAGGAGGGATTCCAAGGTGGAATCCTGAGCGTAATGAAGGATTCAAGCGTTAACGCCCAAGACGAAATAATTTTGATACCGTGTGACACATACTGCTTTTCACACCACCTATGAGAAAAGTAAAAGATATATCACATATTTAATATTTATGCAAATAATCGATTCTGAAGAATTTTTTATCAATTATGAACGTACTGTTTATTTTCATACTTGATTGAAATTTTTTAGGCTGGCTATTAGAGTCCTTGAACAGAAAAGTGCCACTTTGATTCCTCCTAGCAGGGAAGAAAAGACCCGTATTCGAATAGGTGATGTGAAAAGTAAATTATTATTTTATGCCTCTAAAAGCCATTTGAAAACGAGAAAAATACAAAGAAACCTACAAACCTGTATTATTTCATAACAACGCACTTGCAGATAACAATCTATGTATCGTCAACTTAAAATCTTAAGCCTTGAGTTCGAGTACATTTTTTGTAAAAATGATCGAATGACGAATGTGGTTCACAGTATTTTTCAAAGACAATAAATTATATTGAAAGTCAGTCAAATTTCGGTCAGCCTTTAAGTGGCTTAAGGTTATAGTACTTGTAGTACCTTCGCAATATAAAAACCGCGTTTTCACTTAGTGTTCTGAGCGAGCATTCGCTTGTTCGTGGACTGACGAACGAACATTTTGCTAATGTGAATTATTGTTTTCGTTCTGCCCAAGAACGAACGCTAGAACACTAAGTGGAAACGAGTAAATACAAATTTTGCTAGTGATTAGCTTCACAATACCATTACACATTATTAAAGACTGTCCACGTAAAAAAGTGGTCGACGTTATAATGACAAATAAGATGAAAAAAATAACAAAAACCAATTAATTATATATTTATATAATAGTATAATTCACGTTCTTTAAAATATAATACAAGACTTGTGCAACACATTAAGACTAATAAAATGCCCTGACTTTTCTTCTTACTCCTTCCATCAATCTTTGTACATCGGTTTCGGTGATTGTTTTACATGTTGTATTCCAATATTTTTTGAATTGTTGTACATCAGTAGCAATTTTCTGACTTCTTTTTAGCTTTCTTTTCATTATTGCCCAGAATTTCACTACATTTCGGAGTTCTGGGCAGTTTGGAGGATTTGCAGATTTCGGTACAGCAGAGATATTATTTTCGTCATACCATGTCAAAACCGATTCCGCGTAATGGGAAGTGGCTAAATCAGGCCAAAATATGACTGACTAGGCATGGCTTCTTATGAACGGCAATAAACGTTTTTTTAAACACTCCTTCATGTAAACGACTTGGTTAACCGTGCCAGTTGTAACGAAAGATTTGCTTTTTTTACCACATGTACATATGGCTTGCCACACTAAATTTTTTTTGCAAACTTGTCTATTTTTTTTGTTGGAAATTTATCATCAATACCTTCTAGTTTATTTGGTTTTAAAACTGTAACCCTGGCAACTGCTTGAAATCTGCCTTGACGTAGGTCTCATCGTCCATCAAAATGCAATCAAATTTCGTTAAATAATTTATATACAACTTTCGGGCTCGAGTTTTACATATTTTTTGTTTAGTAGCATTGCGATTTGTAACGCTAGACGCTTTATATGAGTGTAAACCTGCTTTTTGTTGTATCTTCTGGACGTACGACTTCGATAACTTACATTTCCTGGCGACGTCTCAAATGGACAGTGTTGGGTTCTTCTTAAAATGCTCAATGACTTTCCTTGCCTTTTTTTTATCCATGGAGCCGTGTTTTCTACGCGAACCTTTCTTCCTTTCGACCGTCAACCTCGAACGATAATTAGCCAATACCTTTTGGTCTGTAGATTTAGGAACGGATAATAATTTAGCTAGCTTAGCTTGCGACATATCAGTATTTTCATTGTTAGTGTACAAAATACTTTTGCGCTTGTCCAGTTGGCTAGGGGCCATTTCATTATAGTTATTATTTTTAAAATCGAAAGTAGTCCCAAAATAAACCTTATATATCCCGCTTTCTAACTGTCACAGTGACAGATTTCATTTTTCTTTTATTTATTTTTTTTAAGAATTTTATCTCGACCACTTTTTTACGTGGACAGTCTTTACATTACACAATACAATTAGCTGTGATTCATGAAAGGTCGTCTGGTGTAATTGGAAGCACGTTGGACCGGCAATACAGAGGAAGCGGGTTCGAATCCCGTGACAACTCAGTGGATTTTCTCTATGGTAAGCACATCTGTTATGACATTGTGGGATTATCTTATCAGTCATATGTCGTCGGCTAACAACCAAAACTCACTAAAAAAACTGTCACTACTCTTAGCAACCTCTTATGTCATTATTGAATCAGAACTTAGATACGATCTGTATTTCAAGTAGGTATTTGTTACTTAGTAAGTTTTGGTTGTCAACCGACGATGTGTTCACATTTTTTTCGTTTTAGTTTTCTACGGAAATTACAAAAAAAAATTACTGTTGGCACTTAAAAAATCACCACTTATGGATTTTGTATCAAAATCGCCACAGTCGTTCGAGGTCTTACCATCAGGTGTGAACGGGTTGATGTTTGCCACTGGCTTCGTCTGGCGGGTGCAGGTGATGGCTGGAGCCCGTTGTGATACCTGAAGATGACCAGCTGATAATGCGTGGAGTGATGGTCTTACCATCAGGTGTGAACGGGTTGATGTTGGCAACTGGCTTCGGATCCTCATGCATGCTGCCAAGAGCGCTGTCCTCGTCTGGCGGATGTAGATGATGGCTCGAGCCCGTTGTGATACCTGAGGATAAAAACAGTTGATAAACCCTCCGATCCCCCGCGTCATCATCATATGATCTCAATAGTTTATAATAAAAGTCTCCTTAGTTTGTAGCGTTAAATTAATACTCATTATTATATTCTATCTGTTATTATTACAAAGTTGTGCTTGGTAGTTATTGGAATGTGAATTTAATATTATTTAACGAAACTATGTTAGCTATAATAAATCTGTTAACTAGCCTATAAACAAATAAATAAATAAAATGTCGGAAGTAATGCCTGGGATTAGATAAGTAAAATAACGCGCCAAGTGCGAGTCAGACTCGCGAACGACGGGCTCTGTACCTGATAATGGTACGGAACCAAAAATTATCATAAAAAATCACGTGTCTTGTAATGAGAGCCCACTTTAATATCTATTTTTATCTATTTCATTGTTATTGTTGCGGACTAAAGCATCAGGCTCTATTCAATATTCCTCCAAAAAACTAAGTAAATGTCATCTCACACACTCAAAAAAAAGATTGTTAACTTAAAAAAAGAAAACCCGCATTTTCTTGAAACTTAAGACAGCTATCAGTCATTGACCCAAATATTATATTTGGGTCAATCACTTTTTTTATGTCACTCGTTGCCATGGTTACGTTCTCCTGGGTCACCCTTAAATTCACAGTTTAATGGCATTAAAATTGACAAAACTTTGATTTTTTTTTATAGTAATGGGGCCCTTCCAAGGTGGGTCACCCACTAATCATGATAGTAGAGTTTGCAGGATACTTTCTCCTAGCAAACTATCACACTGTTGTCCCCTGGGTGATGTGAGAGAATAACAACATAAAAAAAGTGATTGACCCATTTATACCTTCAAAAAACTTTACATAGCCAATTGTTTTCATTCTCTTACTCGTTTGCAAAATTGAGACAGTTCTGATTTACTCCTGGAAAACTGATGGTCTGAAGCAGAGCTTACCTGTGGGAGGATTCAGTTTGGGAGGAAACAGTCGCGACCTCGATGTGTTGTGCGACGGGGTGGAACATTTTTCTAGAAGCGTCTTCGGTGTCCGGGGACTGTCGAATAGCCTGGAAAGATTATTGATATTCAAATATTTTGTTCCCACTCAATGTTGAGAGTTGACAGTAACAAATACACTCCATTTGAACTGACAAAACCCTTTGGAGCAGACGAAGGTAATACTGCTGTCCTGTAGGCTTACGATGGTACAGTCACCGTCAATAGTATCTTATACCACGAAGGCTGCAAAAATATCTGCCACGATCTTATTTAGAACGACATAAGATTGTGTCACATATTTTTGAAGCTTTCGTGGCGTAAGATATTATTGACGGTGACTGTACCGTGTTTAATCGTTTGTCGTTGTTGCCGTCAGGTTCTAACAAGTACGTAAGTACGAAATTGATGCGTAGCACGATAAATTGCTCAATGCTCGGGATCTCTCTAAGAGATAGAGTGCGGAACGCGGAGATCAGGCAACGCACGAGAGTTACCGACATCATTTTTTATTTTATTTTTTTTTATTTTATTTTATTTAGGATCACCAACAGATAATACATCTTACATTCTCTTAATTCTATGTACATCCGTGGTTGATGTTTATCTAATTATAGGTAACCACTGCTAACAATTGTGTCGTTATTTATGACATTTACATATATATTATAGCGTTATAACACACTTAGGTATTACAAAATACATGCAAACAATTTGATAACTAATATGCAAAAAAAAAACAAATGAAAGGAAGAAGCAGAACATAAAAAAGGAGAAATAAAATAATGATAACACAACACAGATAACTAAAAATTGCAAACATGCAATAAATTAATAAATGTTGAGACTCCAATTAATTCCCGGCGTCCAAAGTGCCGACATACCTGACTATCTTTCGTTTGTAGCTCATAAGGCTGTCATGAAAAATGTCGACACCGTTGGACGCGGGGATAAGGTTATACAGCTTTATCATCCTTGAAAGTGCAGAATTACGGCCTAAATTTGTTTTCCCCAACCCAATGCTAAACAATTTATAATGACCAGGGCGCGGCATTTTGGACGGTGCGATTATTTTTATTTTATCAAGCAAATCACGACAATCCAACCCCTTACAGTTAACCAGCTTATATAAAAATATTGAACATTGAACGAGTAGCCAGCCTGAAATGGAGATGGGCGGGACATGTGTGCTGAAATGATGATGGGCGGTGGGCGACTAGAGCCCTCTTGTGGAGGCCAAGAATGGGTAGCCGAAGCGTAGGCAGGCCCAGTGCTGCCAAATATACAGATTTATCTGTAACCATACAGATTTTCGACCCCTATTACTGATAACAGATTTGATTCAAGTTTTATACAGATTTTTAAAATGTATAAATATTTACAACAGATTTCTACAGATTTCATGTAACCTTTGTTTTTGGGACTTTTTTTTTTCTGACGAGTACCGCGTAAAGTAAGTGTCTCAGCTAGCCTACTACCGCGAAAATCGAAATTCGTTAATTTCGTGGATTTGTCTCTCTCACTCTAATAACGTCTTCTCTTGAGAGATAGAGAAAAATCCTCGAAATTGTACAAATGTAAATCCTAAAGTTGCCACGCGTGGCGCTGATCGTCGTTACTCATCCTGTCGATGTTATTTCCATTTACGTGATAAAATGTTTTTTTTTACTAGATATTTAATAAAAAAAATCAACTGAATTAATGCATACTTGGACATTGTACGTGTTAAAATTCGACATATACAACCCCCCCCCCCCCCCCAAACGACGGCAGGGCCGACCTGGAAGAGAGACGCCGCAAACCGTAAGAGGTGGAAAAAATTGCAAGAGGCATACATCCTGCAGTGGAGTAAAATATGCTGAGAAGAAGAAGACGATAAATTGATAAAACGGGAACATCATAAGCCACCGGCTTTATCGTGTGTCACCATTGTAGCCCGAGGCTTCTGTCTTTTTCTTGGAACCAAAGGGTTTTCTAAGTTCAAGAGTGTAGTAACAATTTAACTTAAAATCTATGTTAGTATTAGGAGTCGGTATAAGGGTTGTGCTTAAGTATGAACTTCAATATGTATTAAGGACTATTATCAAATTTTACACAGATTAATGTTACACGAAGGAGGATCGCAATGGGACAAAAAGATCGCAATGTACATTTGCGGTCCTTATTATTACAAAAGGTACACCAATGTATAGCTAAAAATGTGGCCGATGGTACATTTTTTTGCTGTATGCTTATGATAGGCTGTATTGCCCTGCTAAGCGAAATAGCGATATCTCAAAAGTAGAGGCATTTGGAAATGGAATCGTCAGCTATAGAATTTAAGGTGCATGTTTGCATGAAATCTTATTTTTAGATATATTATGCTTAGCAGGGCAGTGTAGTTGATATAAAATATCTGAACACGTTTCTATTGTCATGGCAATAAAGGCGTGTTCAGATAATTTTTAACACTCCAGACGCTACTATATGGTGACTATACTATAAATCTGATTTCGCAGACAGACTCCTAGCATAACCCTCTCCATTGCCCTTTGGGTGACTTTGAGCCTTCTAATAAGGCCCATTGTAAGCGGCCACGTTTTAGTACCGTAAGTCATCACTGGCAACACGAACTGATCAAAGACTTTCGTCTTCAAACACTGCGGAATATTGGACGATGGATATTGGATGTGTTGTAGCTTGCCAAATGCTGCCCAACCGAGTCAGATTTAATGATTGACCTGGTGAAGGTCGCAGGAGTCCGCTGGTTGCGGGTGGCGCAGGACCGGTCATTGTGGCAATCTTTGGGGGAGGCCTATATTCAGCAGTGGACGTCTTTCGGCTGATATGATAATGATGATATCATAAAAGCGTGTACCTCTTTCTCACAATGAACATTGAACAGTACCCACGTGAAACATCCAATGTGATCACACTTGTATTCTCCCCACCTTATCACAATACATTTGTAACACCTGAGATTAAAAAAAAAGCTTATAAGATCCAGAAAAGTTGTAGATGTATCAATAAGCATCTGAATTGAACCCTAATGCTATTGCAATACAGATACAGATTGAAATGCATACAAAGTACATTTTTTGTTAGCAAGGTGATACAGACCAGCAATTTGAAATGAACCTTAATACTATACCCATAGGTTCAATAAGTTTTTTGTAAGCTTAAGAAAGCAGTTTACGAAAATGGATTCTTTGTTGGTAGTAATAAGAATTAACCCTCTTTCAGGTGTTTTTGTGTGGGTGTGATTTTTTTGGTAGACAGCTGTGTGATCATATGTTGTGTTTGTCATTGTTGTTTGTAACTGTGCTTTAACTGATTTTTAACTGAAATTCTTGTGAACACATGGTCTTCTTTTTCTTTATAATTATAAATAGAAAGATTTCTTCTGAAATAAGTTGAAACCTACTTCAAAGAGCTGAATTTTATTAGTTAGAACAGGACTACATTTTAGTAGTTTAGAATTTCCTTTTTGAATGTGTATTGTACAACGATTTTGTGTACAGATGACCATCAATAGTGCATAAAAATGGTGCTTACCATCTATACAAGCCTACTACTGCAAACATTGAAATATCACTGAAATTAGCAGATTTCGATGTTTGTGATAGGGTTGCTGAAGAAGAATATTCTTTCATCTGTGGTGGAGCCAAAATCAGATTTCACGGGCTATTCAAATTTAAACTATAAATTAGATGGTCAAGGTTACAAGTTTTAATAGCTATTAACACGTTGAACGCCACGCCAAAAATGTAGTCTTTCCATTGGAGCCACAGGGGTCACCGGTGAGCCTAACCATGTTGAACCATTGGGGCCACGGGGGTCACCGGTGAGCCATCGCGAGCCTTCATTTCAAACCTGATTTACAGGCCACCGTTCACTTATTCCATCCAAAAACGTATGCAGGGTGAGCCGTGTGGCCCTAGAGAAGATACAAATTGCCTTGGTTCTTTTGTACTGTAAAGGACTTATGATTTTTTCGTCATTTTGTGAACTTAGTTAGGGTTGGCTAACTCGTCATAGGTAGAATATAGTTGAAGACTTGCAAATAAAGATTTTAAATATCGAGTTTGGTAAAAAAATAAACTAAATTAGTTTTTAATGTTTAGATTTATTCATTTACCTAATTTTAAGCATATATTATAATACAACTTTTAGTTAAGTTCAAAAATAGGTAACGTCGTCGACTTACTCGCTATCAAGATGGCACTAAAGTTTAAAAAAGCTTGTATTCTTGAGCTTTTCGTAAAACAATTTATCACAATTGGCATAGTAAACTCAAAGGTATTTATTACCTATAATTATAATTCTTATCAAAAGTAACAAAAGTACAAAATCATAATAGATAGTGAATTCTGTCATGGTTTGGCTCCGGAATTGTTTAGAAGGAAGCTACTTTTTAGATCGAGGGGGGCATTATCTCCAGATCGACGTCGACGGAGTTGCTATGGGTAGCCCTGTGGCACCGGTTTTAGCAAATAACTGGATGGACCATTTTGAGGCCAGCATAGATCTGCAACCATGGAAGTAAAATTATGGAAGCGGTATGTCGATGATGTCTTCTGCGTTATGAGAGGTGGCAAGCATGAAGTTGAGCAATTACTCCAGTATCTCAATTCCATTCATACTAAAGTCAAATTCACATATGAATTGGAATCGGAGCGTAGTTTGCCTTTTCTGGACGTGAAGGTGATAGGTCGAGATGATGGTTCTTTGGCGCACACTGTCTATAGGAAGCCCACACACCAGAGTTGGGCATAAAGTAATATGATTACTTCTATAAATTACATTTGTATGTGTACTTTGTAATATTTATTACAAAGTACACATACAAAAGTAATCTGAAGGAGTAATCATATTACTTTTTGCCCAACTCTGCCACACACACAGGCAGGTATTTGAACGCTCTGTCTCACCGGCAGCTTCAGTCTGTGGTTAATTCTCTAAAGAACAGAGCACATGACCTTTGTGACCCTGAAATTCTGGAAATTGAGTTATCGTACGTTCAGGAGGTTCTGAAGAGAAATGGCTACATAATGAACAGACGGCAACCCAGACGAATATCGAGGAAGAAACATTCAGATGTTGTGAGGCGACCAGCGTTTTTGCCTTATGACAGGGGTGTAACGGACAAAATATGTACGCTTTCGAATAAGTATTCCATACCAACCGTTTATATGCCGTTATCAAAAGTGGCAGGGTATCAAAGGTCGCCTAAGGATGTTTTACCTTATCACACACCGGGCGTTTATAAGATCGATTGTAGCTGTGGTAGTTCCTATATTGGGGAAACTAAACGCACCATAGCGGAAAGGAAAGATATCACGGCTGTTAAAAAGCGTCAAACGAATAAGTCTGCTGTGGCCGAGCATTTGTTGGAGTCTGGACCTAACCACTTGAGCTCCATAACCCGAAAGTCCTCTCAACTGAGCGTATACATCATAGCCGAAAAGTATGTGAAGCTATTAAAATTAAGAAACATAGGAATTTTAATGAAAATGAGGGGCAAGGAATCTCGTCCGCGTGGAATCCCGTCATTTACAAATGTAAGCGTGGTGAAACATCCATTTTAAAGCCATTGGATGTTGTGAGTGTTGTATGTAGACCTAGTGACAACCCTAGCCTAGAAGTGAAAAAAGCTTAATTGTCGTTACAAAACTGACATCGACGATAACTTTTTTGTGAGAGTTAAGCTAATTGGGTGTCCCTAGATGTGAAAATGCCCGGATACCAGCCGTACTGATACTTGCGAGACTTGCGAATGCGCAGGCAAATGCGGGGTGTGCGGGCGGGTGAGCCGCGGCGTGACCCCGCGGCCCCCGCGGAAGGAAGTTCACAATTCCTTCCGTTCAGGCCACGCGGCTCACCGGTGAGCCTTTTAATGAAACTCGAGTTTTTATGATGTTTAAGCTAGTATCTCCTAATCTATTTTGCTAAATATAATATTCTGCATCCAAAATGACCAAAATCTCATTTTTGAGAAAATAGCCCATTACTCAATTTCACCATGGCCTCAACGGAAATATCGTGAAGGCTCACCGGTGAGCCGCGTGGCGTCCAACGTGTTAAAATATTATTATTATTTTATTATTATTGTGAGCCTATAGTGTCCCACTGCTGGGCAAAGGCCTCCCCCCATTTTTTCCAATCATATCTTTGTGGACCTGCCTCCGCCACTGTTTCAAAAATATATAATATATAGACAAAAGGATATTTGGATTTAAAATATCCTTCCTGGTGTAGCAAAGGGGAATATAATATTGACAACAAACTTGTCACAACTTGAGACTCAATTGTTGTCAAACTGAAACTGGTTTGACTGGTTTTGCCAGATTTTATGGGTTTTCAATCTGAGACTTGTCTCAACTTGTTGAAAAGGGAAAGGCATCTAAAACCCCTTACTTTACTCCTTTTGTTTTGTTTAGGTAGTTTTTATTTAGGAAATGACATTCTAACCTCAAAAATTTCCTTCTGCCACTCTATCCCTCTTACTCTTTACCCAAAAGGGATAAGTTCACGTTTATGTGTCCCGTTAGGTATGTTTTTTGGACAGTTAAAGTCATTTACTACTTTTGCTACGTTTTTGATTAAAGTAAAGCAATTACAAGGGAAAAATAAACTTTATAGTATTTTTGGCTCAGGTTAGTTAATTATAAACAAGTGTTATAGACATAACAAAATGTATTACTTAATAAGACAATTGACCATAGTTATGCAGAAAATGACCAACTTTGATTTTTTGACAGTTTGGTCGCTTTCTGCAATGACAAAAAATCAAAGTTGGTTGTTTTCTGTATCACTACAGCCAATTGACAATAGTTTTGCAGAAACCAACTACTATGTTTTGTCTATCTGATTTAAGGTTTAACATAATGAATTTGCTCGCTTTCTGCATTGTCAAAAAGCAATGTTGGTCGTTTTCTGCATAACTATGGTCAATTAAGCATGAAATTTGATTATTACAAATTTTATTTGTAAATGTTCATGTTGTAAGTCTTAAGACCAGCCTCAGTCAGAGTAGAATCACAAAACTGTCCTAATTTAGAAAGGAAATTCCAACAAATTAATTGTAAACTTCTAGAACATTCAGCTGACAATAACAATCATTGGTTTTTTTCACTAAACCACATGCCATTTACAATAGGGAGGCCGCCACCTTACTTTACAAAATATTTTAATATTTAATAAGCAGGTAAGATAAAAAAACTGATATAGCTTGTATCTAGTGATCATTATGATACTAATCATAGCAGAGTTGTAGATGTTATATGATTGTCTAGTCCATTTTTAAACTGATTCACCTTTTGTGAAGAAATCTGGGAGTTAGTTCCAAGATTTCACTACTTGGCTGCTCAAAAACTTGTAAAAATAACATATAAAAGCATATCTAGATATATTCACATGCTTTATTGACTAAAGATTCCAGTTACAATTTACAATACTAACAAATAGAACTTACACACTTTCTAAACCTATATTAATAAAGAGGATTAGTCTACAAAGTGTCTAAGACAACTCCTAACCTAGCTTTCTATTCTTCATTGCTTATGATAGTCAATAATTAACATAGATAATGTATGATTTTCACATGAGAAATATATGTCTAAGTCAAATTAAATTAATCAAATGTATTGAAATTATGATCAAAATAATATCCTTTAGAACCTTCGAGTACTTAGAAATGGCAAAACAGTTTTAAATCGAACGAAAATAGCTATTTTAGTATAATTATATGATGAGAATGCTAACATGACTATTTTACACTTTCTAACAAACTGGTATTATTATTTGCATCACCTACTCGTAATCAAAACAATCCGGCTTCAAACAAATCTGTTATATAACGGGATTTCGTTAATTTAGCATTCATGCAGCGTTTGAATACAAGAAACGAGCTTTAACGTGGTATTTTATGAGTGATAGTGAAAGTTTACCTCAATGCTCGAAACTTTTCTGTATGGTGGACTCATTGATGATGGTGCTGGAGAACCCACTTTCTCTTCGTCGTCGGGATAACTAAAATCCAGCTTCCTTGGGAACACAGGCGGAATAGGACTTAAATTTTCCGTAAACGTATTGAACGAATCTGACATTTCTTCAGACAATTCTGTCGAATTATGCTTACTCAATCCCGTATTCATTCTGTACCACTCAGTCATGATTAATAACACATAGATAACACTTTACACTTTAATAACACTGTAACTTTAATT